>OY992882.1:94266368-94521368 GCA_963921405.1 Cepaea hortensis | reverse complement strand
ACAGCTGGCGGGAAAGGCAATAACAGTGTCCATGCTTAGTTGTTCGCAAATTCGTGAACCACTAAACAATTGCGATTGTAGGTTGGTATGTAATGAGCTAAAAGGCTACTGAATGATGCAAGCAAACAACGATATCACTATGGCAACCGGTTTAATTTTACCAGCCAGTCGGTGGTTGATTTTGGAGTAGCCCTCGGACGTCTGCTGTTACTGTCGACTTTGTTAAATTTATCTGTTCGTCATTATTCACTTTCTACGTCTCTTTATTGCTATTGCCGCTCTCGTTCTCTTTCTTAGTCTTCCATTTCCCAACAAACTCACCAACCAACCAACCAACCAACCAACCAACAAACCAACCAACCAACCAACCAACCAACCAGCCAGCCAACAAGCCATCCAGCCAGCCAATCAATCAACCAACCAACCAGCCAGCCAACCAGCCAGCCAACCAATCAACCAACCAACCAATCAACCAACCAACCAAGCAACCAACCAACCAACTAACCAACAAAGAAATAAGCAGACAAACATGGTCACACAAACATCATCTACTACTTCTGCTGCTACTGTTGAAGTAATTAGTCTATCCACATTCTTTTGTTACACAATAGCAGCAACAAGGATCACAAATACTACTACGACCATAACATACATCACCACCACAACCATCACCAACACTATCTCACCAAATACCCCCCGCTGCTGCTACTGCTGCTGCTGCTACTACTACTACTACTACACTACTACTACTACTACTACTACTACTACTACTACTACTACTACTACTACTACTACTACTACTACTACTACTACTGCTGCTGCTGCTGCTGTTGCTGTTGCTGCTGCTACTACTATTATTACTGCTACGACTACTACTACTCTACTACTACTACTCCTGCTACTACTACTACTATTACTACTACTACTACTACTACTACTACTACTACTACTACTACTACTACTACTACTACTACTACTACTACTACTGTCTCTCCTCTACATCTTTTAAAAGTATAGCATACATCTGGCTGATAAATGCAATTTCGGCGGATTTCCTTCATTATACAGAAGCATAGAATTGACTATAAAGATAATCAATCACAAGACAGAAATTGTGAAATGTTAGATGTTCATGCATAGTAGGCCATGGATAATAAGTGCGTGGAACGACCAGTTCCCATATTGAAGCTTTAACGCATCTTATATCCATATTATCATCTAGCCCCATCATAGTGCATCAGTATTGGGGAAAATCCGACGCTATCGTTGCTGAGTACTGAATCACGGATCACTGTGTTGGTAAGCAAAATAGCTCATCACGACCCCGCCGTGGCTGGATTGCCCCAATTCTCACATATGGTAAAGTCGGCAATTCTGGGCGTCTGCTGTCTCGGTTGGGTCTCTTATCCATATATGCATTATGCTGTCTGTTCCCTGTATGGAAAACTTTCTCCTGCATTTGACATTCGGAATCCTGATTACAAACGAGACCGGGGGACATCGATCGCAGGCGTTTATGGGATGCGTTGAAACAAAACGAGCAGACAAATTATTCCCGCTGTTTGCGGAATGACCCAGTTTTGTGAAGAAACGCTCCAGGCCGGGAATGAGGGTTATGCAAGTATTATATTTTATGAATATAAAATTAGAGGTAGTGTGATTGTTGAGAAATCGAAATTCTTTTAATAATATTGATAGATAATGGGGTGTACTCGTGATTTGGTTAGGTGGGTGGTTGATATTACTATGCTATCTCCGCCTCACTTAAAGAGTGATTTCTTCAAGGTATTTCTCCTGCTTGGGGCATATGGGCAGATAACAAGACAGACAGGCAGGTATGCAGATATATACGTTACTTTTTGGCTGTATGCATAGATTGGTGGATAATTGGATATATAATACGATATGTTTAAAATCACTATTCACCAACAATATAATCCCTTGATCCTGTGTATGGTATGCCTATCACTTTAAAATCTTACAACATTTGCTAGGGGGTACCATGTAATTAGTTCCTTCTCCCTATTTTTATTTTTCTATCTCTATGCATACACTCGCGCGCACACACACACACGCACACACTCACACACTCACACACACACACATACTCGAAGAATGGGTGATGTGGAGAAAGGAATCTTATTTTTAGGAGAATAATAGGCTAAAGAAGCAAAGGGGAGATGTAGCATATACAGGTACACAACACATAATAACACAAGCAACAACAACTTCATTATATTATCAGAAGAGATACATAATTGTAGAGTCATAATCGCCAATGTCTGCTCTAGACCAGATCCTTGTCAACCCAACAGGAAAGAATGAAGCAACATTCAACTCATGTTTCTCAACAACAAGCCATCATTCAAGGGCCAAACCCGTAATGCTAATTGGACAATGTAGACAGACGTTGACTATAGTGATTGCCATCAAGCGGGCATGTGCTCCACACATTATTCGCCTCCGTCTCTCATTATCTGCTCCATGCGTTCCTAATTCTCATACTATTTCGTTTACCTTGTCGGTTAGAGGTACGGAACTCTCCAGTTAACTACCATCAGGTTTTCTCAATTTGTGTTGCTTCCAAAACATGTGTCTTCCTCACCACATGTTTGCTGGCATGTCATTTATTGTTTTCCTCTCCTACCAGTAGCTTGATGTCGACCGAGTATATGTAAGTTGAGTTGAGTTGAGCTGATAACCGACATCACTGCACTCAGGACATAGGACATGACCATATGCTCTCTGTCCCCTCGTTCAACAGCCAGCGAAGAGTCACACTACTATCGTTCCCATCAGATTGAAAGTATATATGAAAACCGCGCGAAGGGTGTTGGAAGCAGAGGTCGGTAGAGGAAGAAAAAGCTGGACAGGCTGATGGAGTAGCACAGAAGTCGATACGTGGTTGTGCTTATCAAGAACACTAAGACGTCTCCGTGGCGAAGTGGTCAAGCCATCTGACTCGGGCTCCGAAGGTTGTGGGTTTAATTCCGGCCCGCACCTTCAGTTCAGGAGTGCTTTTTTTCGTAGACTCCATTGGTCGTCGCTGGAGCTACGGAGTTCGTGCTTTATGCGACGCTTTCGGCAGCCCACGCTGCGGAAAGAGACTAAGCCATATGGGATAAACCCGGTGCAATGAAGTCGACTATTTAGACTTTTAAGCGACTTTTTATTTTAATCAAGAACACAGGGACAGATGGTTGTAGTGGAACATGATTGCCTGCTCCGCTCAGGAAGGCTTTTGATGGTGATCATGATGATGGTGATGTCTGTTATTACTTAGTGAAACCAACATCTATTTGCAGGGTCACGGGCGGCGAGCTGTTCGACCGTATCGTGGAGAAGGGCAGCTATACAGAGAAGGACGCCAGTAAGCTCATCCGTCAGGTGTTGGAAGCGGTCGATTACATGCATGAGCGGGGAGTGGTGCACAGAGATTTGAAGGTGAGTCTTTCACGTTCATGTGCATTGTGCCCTCCGTGTCTGTCTGTCTGTCTGTCTGTCTGTCTGTCTGTCTGTCTGTCTGTCTGTCTGTCTGACTGTCTGTCTGTCTGTCTGTCTGTCTGTCTGTCCGTCCGTCCGTCCGTCCGTCCGTCCGTCCGTCCGTCCGTCCGTCCTGCATCTCCACATCTTCACCCTTTATCTCCCGTTCTGCTTCCTCCTTCTCCTCCTCCTCTTATCTTTCCTTCCATAATCTGCCACGAGGGTCTGTCTGTCTGTCTGTCTGTCTGCCTGCCTGCCTGCCTGCCTGCCTGCCTGCCTGTCTGCCTGTCTGCCTGTCTTCTCTTCTCTTCTCTTCGGTCAGTGTCACCTGTGGTATTGGCAGGTGGCCCGGACATTGTGTGGTTCACTTGCACCGTTATGACGTCCGCAGGATACTCTAGACGTCTTTAGCAACACCGGGGCCAGCGTACATGACGTATTTCTATAGCAAATTTGAGTTTATATGTGAAGCCCCTCTCTCTCTCTCTCTCTCTCTCTCTCTCTCTCTCTCTCTCTCTCTCTCTCTCTCTCTCTCTCTGTGTGGAGGGGTAGGGAGAGAGAGAGAGAGAGAGAGATCATGAGTGAAATTTCTAACAGATTGTTTCAAAGTTAAATTTCATAGCTGTTGTAGCAGCTCTGCGTGTTTAAATGGATACTTGTTTGTTCTCTATATGAAGTCAGGTAAAATCTGCAAGGTAGGAGAAGTGCTCGCTCACTCTGGTATAGGGGGTCACACGCGTGTTTCACATGTAACACTGAATTAACGTATTCATTACCAAGAAACGCGCAATAAGTTTGTTGCTTTTTCTGACATGATATACCTTTTTGTTTAAAACTCATTGTGTCTTATTAAGTTTTTACACTAACCCACCTTGTCCCTAATGTTACTTTAACAACCTTCTGTCTCATAGTGTTATTATTTCAATCCCTCAGTCTTAAAATGTAAATTAGTTAAAGTAACAACATCCTAGAAAATAACGACGAGAAGTAACAACTTTTAAGGAAATGAACGACCAGAGGTTTCAACGTTTTAGGAAATGAACGCCCAGAAGAAACAATTTCTTTGGATAGAACGACCAGAAGTAACAGCTTCTTAGGATAGAACGAAGAAAAGTAACAACCGAAAGAATTTAACTAACAACTGCCAGCCAGGTGTCTTTATTCCATCTTATGACCAGTCATTAGCGCTTGCTGGGCACGAATGGTATTGTTTACGTTATTCTGTGTGTATACATTATTGATTCTAAAGCTAGTGAGCACTCTTTCTGTTATTTTTGGAGTTTGATATTTCTCTGAAAACTTCATAACCACGTGTGTGTAATTACTCACTTGGAGGACATGTGTTGCCTTTTGAAATCTTTACTGATTCCACGTTTCTCTAAAAATGTCTCGCGTGGTCTGTGCTGCTCGCTTGTTAGAGTTCTCTTGCAGCTGTTTTTGTCTTTCCTACATTTGGCAACCAGAACGCCTCAGAACATCTAACTGTTTCGTTTGTGTCTGGAAGTTCTCAGAATATCAGTATCAATTAGTCAACGTAGTAATAAGCTGGTCTTGTTGTCTGGCTTCATTACTTGTCTGTCTTATAAAGCTGGTTATTTTTGTCATTTGTGGCGAATGTAACACATTGAATATACCCTAAATGTTTGTGATTTTTGGGATCTGGTTTCGTATTTGTTAATTAAAAGAAAGTCGTGGTACCTTAGGTTACCCTAGACAACCAAGTCATAATGAGCACGCGAACTAATTTTGTTTGTAGTTAGTACTGATTTTAACGGTTAAAAATGTTCTTTACAGGACACCGGAATTAACCCCAGTATTTATTGTCATTTAAAAAAAAATACACTAGGCAGTTCAGCAGAGTAGTTTGCCATTGCTTTCTAAACGGCCGACGTCTCATGCTATCAAAATCAACGCTTTTAAATCACCCGTAAGTTATTTCGAACCCTCTACCCGGTATGACTGAATTATTTTAGCTAGTACTGATTTTGACTACAGCCAGTACTGATTTTGTCTGCAGCTAGTACTAATCTTGCCTCTAGCTAATGCTGATTTTGTCAGCAGTTAGAACTAATCCTGACTCTTGCTAATGCTGATTTGTGTCTGCAGCTAGTATTAATCTTGCCTCTAGCTAATGCTGATTTTGTCTGCAGCTAGTATCTTGCCTTTAGCTAATGCTGATTTTGTCAGCAGTTGGTACTAATCTTGTCTCTAGCTAATGCTGATTTTGTCTGCAGCTAGTACTAATCTTGCCTCTAGCTAAAGCTGACTTTGTCAGCAGTTAGAACTAATCCTGACTCTTGCTAATGCTGATTTTTGTCTGCATCTAGTACTAATGCTGCCTCTAGCTAATGCTGATTTTGTCTGCAGCTAGTATCTTGCCTTTTGATTTTGTCAGCAGCTGGTACTAATCTTGTCTCTAGCTAATGCTGATTTTGTCTGCAGCTAGTACTAATCTTGTCTCTAGCTAATGCTGATTTTGTCTGCAGCTAGTATCTTGCCTTTTGATTTTGTCAGCAGCTGGTACTAATCTTGTCTCTAGCTAATGCTGATTTTGTCTGCAGCTGGTACTAATCTTGTCTCTAGCTAATGCTAATTTTGTCTGCATCTAGTACTTATCGTACCTCTAGCTAGTACTGATTTTGTCTGCAGCTAGTACTAATCTTGCCTCTAGCTAGTACTAATTCTGTCTGTAGCGAGTACTGATATGTCTACAGCTAGTATCCATTTTGTCTACAGCTAGTACCAATTCTGCCTGTAGGTAATACACATTTTGCCATTAGCTAGTACTAATTTTGTCTGTAGTTGGCACTGATTTTTCCTGTAGCTAGTACTGATTTTGTCTGTAGCTGGTACTGATTGTTTTTGCCTTTAGCTGGTACTGATGTTTCCTCTAGCTACCAGACTACATGAAAAAGTGTAGGGCGACGTGCAAGAGGTGGACAACTGTGTAAATTGGATAATAACATTAAGAAATGAAAGATATAGAGGATGTTAGACTAGGCAATGTTTACCAGAGCCAGATAGTAGCGGAAATGCATCTTAGCCGACTGTCGATGTAAAGGTGGTAAGTGATCTGATATGAAGGGTAAGCAGTTGATCTGCTGTATATGTTATTTTGCATATGGGAACGACTGTTTTCCACATGAGCTGTCACGTGGGTTCTCTGGTTGGTTCTACATACATCTCTGTATATTCTTACCTTGAGGCCTGGTACTGCTCATGATAGAGGCCGGCATGGCCTAGATGTTTAAAGCGCTCACACTTTCTCTTCTGGTGGCGGGGTAGTGGGTTCGTTCTATACACTGGTCAGCTGGACTTCAGTATTGACTACACGTTCAGTCAGCAGTGACAGACCAGCGAACGTAAAATTGCCCACAAAATCAGTCTGGGGCTGATCGTAATGACCTGCAAAGGAAACGCGATTTTTTTTTTGGGGGGTCTCACGTGGAAGCATCAAAGCTTGTTAATGGTGGTTTTATCAGTGTTGTTCGGTGAGATTTTGTTGTTGTGTCCCGTAGAATGATTAATTCGCTACAGACAGAACAGACTGAGCAGTTGTTCAACACAAACAATAGAACAATATATGAGCCTCGTGAAGTGTTTGATATTTATTACGCCAAATGAAACTGGGCATCTGAACGTTCACCCCCTAATTAATTACGTGTTTGTGTGACCAAGAAGTGAAACTGACCGCGGATAAACAAAATAGAAGCAGAGTGTCCTATTTAAAAAAGCAGACTTTTATAGTTAACACTAACCAAGAAAATTTACAGAATCAAATTCGAGGCTTGGATGATCGTATGAGATGGCGAAACATGATTTCCATCTAGGTTCAGGAGGTAGATGTGTTTTTTTGACCCGATTATGCCATTTGGCCAAGCCTTCCAGGAATGAGACGAATGTTGCGAATTCCTTGGACTGCCAGAGTAACTAACAACAACTGCCTGAAACAGGCTAATGAAACTAGAACACTATATGCAACGATAAGAAAGAGACAAACAGCTTCCTTTGGTCATGTAATGAGAAGAGAGGCATTGGAGAACATCGTGACAACTGGAAAGATCGAGGGGAAGATAGGCAGAGGCAGACCAAGAGAAATGTGCTGGATGGATTGAGACGGTGGCATGGAGGAATATCAGCAGCAGAGTTGATCCAGAAAACCAAAGACCGAGATCTGTGGAGAGCCATGAACGCCTACGCCAGCTGGCAGGGCACTTGATGATGATGATGAAGATGATGATTCCAGGAATTTAGTAACAGTAAAATCTCGACTATAATACGCACAGGAGTATAGTGCGCATGCTTTATTGGTTGTCAGATGGGAAGGTAAAATTGAATTTCACAAATATAGTGTGCAACCGTATCTTAAACTACAGGTAGCTTATTTACTGGTAATGGAGCTAAAGCGTGGCTGATAGGCCGAGATCATACCTTCACAGCAGGCGGCCGAATACACATGCCAACACTAGAAGATATCTTGTTGTGGGAGGCGGTGGTATGGCAGGAACTCAACGTAGAAATCATCTATTGTGGATGTCTGAAATTTTGATTTCCAGTGCGTCAGATGGAAATGAGGACGACATACTGTAGAACATTTAGGAGCTGAAAGTCTGAGCGATGCTGACGATGACAGAGAGGACGACAACGTCTACCACAAGGGCAAGGTCCACGGACTGGATAAGAATGCAATTACTTCCATGATTGAAAGTGAAAACCACGACAGTGTATTTGACAGATTTAAGCTTTATTAGGCTTTGCTAACGCATAACTGACAGACCATGAAATTCTTGACTTTCTTAATAAAACGCCATTACCGTACAATTCAAGCTTATAATGTTTGTTTTGGAATTGGCATTTATGTTTACTGAATTGTCACTCAAATGTTTTACTGTTTATTTTTTTTTAAATTTCATTAATGCCAAAATAGGCCCGTCGGGAAATAGTGGAAGTTAGTTTATTAATGTAATGCGCACCCTAGTTAGAAGAGCAAATAGAGTATACAAACGTACATAAATATATATTCGCGATTTTACGGCATCTTTATCTATGTATTTAGGAAGGGCTTCACCCATACTTAAGATAGCAGGGTCCTTAATACTATATCCTAGGTCTTTAACTAACAGTTGTTCATAGTCTTCACAATATCACCATTGTCCATCGTGGGCATTACAAGCACTGACGCCCATGAAGCCAACATATCTGCTCGTTCCTTGCTTCGCACTGTAGCATGACCTGGACAGTATATCCACGAAAGCCTTCGTGAGTGAGAAGTGTCTAATTTGGGTACCCACGCTTGCCATTTCTGTCCATTTTTAACTTTACACGAAACGCTTAAGGAAAACGACATTGAGATTGTTTCGGTGGCTCCAGTACCCGCTGGCCACCTCAAACTTGCATTGATCGCAACTACTTCCAGCCATCTTTTTACTGGAGGTTGTAGACTTGTATGCTCCATTCTGTTCAGCAACGACTCAGCTCCTGAATCTAGCTGGCAATTCCCAACCAGATTTCGCTGCACAATGCACAGAACACTCGGTGTATACTAATGGCGTCATCGCTAAACGTATTTCCTTTTATCAGCTGTTGGACCTCCAATTCTGCAACCCATTACACCATCCTTTCACTCTCTGCCTAAGGTGATGATGGCTTGACGGAAGCTGCTTTTGTGTCTGCCATTGTCAGTCCGTTGTTACGCCCTGTATATTTACTTGACTGCGGCAACCAGACAGAAGGCCTGACTTGCAGGCCGATGGCCTGCTTGCGCCATCCATGATCTCTTTATTCGACTCCCTCCGAAAGCATTCATATTGTTAAGCGGTGGTTGACTGTCATCATTGATGACTCGCGTGCAGATACTGGTCTGTGCTAGCACAGTGCTGTTTTAGACTTTACTAACTTAATCTTACTTCTTCATTCTGCACATATCGTGGCGACTACACTAGCCAGTCGGCTTTATTTCCTGAGGCTCAAGACCTTCATGTCCTACACTGCAAGGTACCATGGATAGTAGATGACATTTGACAATGACAGGTCTAATGTGTGTATCTCGTGTCGAACCCAAGACAATTCGAATAGTGCATGTACTGCTGTGAACTGCGGTATCGTTAAAAGCAGTATGGCCGCTGGCCCGACCTATAGTTATCACACGGTCGGCCATCATATCATGCAATATGGCCGCTGCAGTCGTGGGTGGGTTATAAAATAAGACGCTTTTGTAGTCTGACACTTCGACTGACGTAAATATTTAGTTAAAATTTGACATATATAGGACCGTGCAAGTAATATTATATTCATTGATGGCATGTGTCATAGGAAGACACATGCAAGTGACACCAACATATGTACGCAGTTGAAAAATCTCTCCCCCCAACTCCCCCTCCCCTCTCTGTGGGTGGCGAGAAGTTCGCAAATACGTTAATGAAATGTTGGCCGGTCGCACTAACGGACTTATCAGTCCATGGGCCATTGTGTCGTTACATTGATGCATGTAGAATTAGTATATCGGAACTAAAACACACTTGTACCCAAGAGGAATTAAAACAATACGAGTTGAGAAACTCATGTAATAAACAATAACAGTTCTGGATGCTAATTTAAGGTCGTCTAAGGAACACGCCTTTCTCTTTGAATGTCCAGCCTGTAGCACTATTTGGATACCTTGAGCATCAGATTTACCTCACTTACTTCTCTGTTTTCTGTTGAAAGACAGAAGATCAAGTGGTTTGGCCATGTCGTTAGAATGCAACATCAGCAACTACTATCACTGGCCTTACATCAAAGATCATCTGCGACGAGACCACGAGGACGTCCAAGAAGAAAATGGATTGACGACACCAGAGACATTGTACAACCACACGGAATGACACTATCCAGTGCCGTCCACCGGGCACTGGAACGCAAATTATTCCTCTCCACGACGCTTGACGGTAGAAGTGGAAGATGATGATGATGATGATGATGACTTCTCTGTGAGTACTGGGTTGGATTGGACATAACCTAGTTACATGTAAATGTCTCACCGCAGATGTGAATTTTGAGTACCAGTCTGGCACACCTTGCTGATTTGTGGGTTGGGAGCCATGCAACACCCGAGGAGATGGTACTTTTGTACCGAAGGTCAAAAGAAAAGTCCACACCATCATCACTGCGACAAATTCAAGCCTTTTTCAGTTTCACGCGAACTGAATGTCAGTGCATTTGATTTAAGAGTTAAAACTCGATCTTTCATAGGATTCATTAGGCAAACGGCCAAGCATTCCCACTTCCTCAGAGTTTGACGTCCGGTAATTCTAGTTGTCCTTCCAATTGTCTGCGACCTCTCACAAAAGTATCTTTTGTTTTGTCTGCATTCTTTATTTGCCGATGTCTCCCCCATGCTATGTGCGTGTATTGCGTGTGCGCGTCTATTTAATTAATGCATGGGCTGTTGCTTTTTAACCGACCTTGGATGTTAACACTGTTTTTTACACTCATTTTCTTCAGCTAATACTTGATCAGCATTGGATGCTCCATTCGTGGCATGTTTTTCAACAGAAGGCCCATTCAAATTGAAAGCCAGCGGAGTACAGGAAATATATGTATTGCAGTTAGATTAATTACTATTTTGAGGTAACCATGTGCGGACATTTTACCTTCTGCGTATTGGATTGTATGAAGAAAAAAAAACATTAGAAGAGGGATACCATCCGTATGCGAGAGCGTGTATTAACACAGAGTTGACCCACGACTCTGGTGATCGTGTAAGATGGCGAAAGATGACCGCCCATGCTTATTGGCAAAGCACATGATGATCATAAAAGCAGATACGATGAGTACAAGTGTTAAGGAAATGCGAGGCAGATGGATAATGACAATTGCAAGCTGTTTTATGCAACAGGATATATGAAAAGAGTTAATCGTTGTGGTTACTTCCAAAACTAACATGCATGCGTTCGGTCGGTAGCTCAGCTTATCTCTTGCCGTCCCTTTGAGATGTGAATGCTCTCAGGATGGGTATTGTCAGATACATTTCGAGGATGGTTCCGTCGCTCTGCCACTGAGTTGAGCACGTGGAGCGGAGCGACACTGAGCTGCGAACTTCGTGTAGAGTGCTTTTGTATCTGTCCACGGTTGTTTGTAGTGTGAACTGCATGTTCAGAAAAATTGCGGCCGGCAGATCGCTGAACTAACTGGGTTGTTGGTTTTCTGGTCACTGCCGCTTCCATCGACGATGAACTGTATTTTTCGTGGCGGACCTTTGTGTTGACATTCTGGCAGTGGCATCATGTATAGTATACCTGTGCGGACTGTTGGTTTGTTGAGACTCGTGTCTGTTCCACTTTTTACATGGGGCAGTGGGGCGAATTTTGTGATATTCACTGGCACAAGAACGGAGCATAAAGAGGCGACCCTTTGCCGTGAAGTTGGAACCGCGACTAACTAACATTTGGAGGATATACCAGTTATGAGCACAGCGATGCATATATAATGCCTACATTATTTATGCAATCGCTTCAAACCGTTAAGCATTTCTGCTACTCATATAAATCAGGGATTCACAGTAAAGACAGAGCTGATATTCTGCCTCCATGGACTCTTGAGGATGGATAAAGAACAAATAATACGCGCCAGATGTAACAACCTATTGCTTGCACAAGGGCTGGTGAATCCAGTTCTACTAAGACTTGTAATTTGGCATCACTTGTAACAGCAGAAAGCATGATCATACGCTTGAACAGTGGTCGTGTATTCAGTCTTGAGTTGTGCTAACAGTTACCATCGCTACTCTTACATGTGATGAGCAAGGGTGTAGCTCCAGTGCAGTACTGTACAGTCAGTCAGTTGTCAGGTGATTTCGATGACATGCTTTGTGAAAGGTAAGGCTGCTATGGCGTGTATAGATGGATACCCTTTTCCTCACGTTGGACGCCATCAGCCTCTTTGCTGGTTTTACGACACCCCAAGCAAGACTCCGGCCATCTGTCCTCATATACCACGGATAGATGATTAACACAGTCCTGTACTGAAATTGGAGACAATTTCGAAATTAGTGGAACAACAGAGATGCAGCAATCACACACATGGACGTGGAAACGCCTCTAGTAGTCGTCAGCCTTCTAACAAAATCATGGCAAAATGTGTGCTAAATGTAGTTAAGCGTTCGAATGCCCGTCGGCACTCGACCGCGTGATCAAGTTTCTGTCAATTGTGTATCCTTCTATATGACGTATGGCTCTGTGAGAGAAATTCGTGCTGCACCTGCAAATTATTCTACATGCTCCTAGCTATGTATGTAACAAAGGATGCCCCGATAGGCACACTTGTACAGCTGCCGCAGTTTCCTAAGGTGGAGAGTCTACTCTTACCACGTCACTGTGGTTTGCTAGGTATATGCCCTGGACCGCGCTGATCTTCGGGAAAACCAATCAGAGGTCATTAACAGAGACACGGATCCTGAAAAAATAACTGCAATTGCGGGATGCGAGCAGTTGGAGCCATTCACGGGGATTAATCTGCTCGTTGAGGGGAAGTCATCAGAGTCCCAGCGAGTCCAAAGACTGCGTCCTCTGAATGGACAGCTCGCGATGAACGGGAGGCCCAATGTACGGAAGTGAGACTACGCAATCATGTGCAGGACGAATCCTTCATTGAACCATATCGTTACATATCGCTCCACTTTAATGGAAGCCCACTTGAATAGCGGAGAATGCCCATGAAGGATCCATGCCTTTCATTAAGAGCCGAACGGTATGCGTGTTACTGTTTTGGGTGTTTCTTGTGGATGTTATCAATATAGTTTAGTTTAGTCGATGGATCAACGTCACGGCACACGGGTGCAACCCATAAGTGCTCCGTTCTCCTCCTAACTCAAACCTGAGTCTGGAGAAACTCAGCTTAGTGCACGAACTCCGTAGCACCGGCGATGATCCTGAAATACTTTGGGTAGATTTTTAACTTGAAATTTTGCTCGGGCAGCGCCGTTAGGCTACTCTTTTCCGATTTCCAACTGCCAAGGGATTTTTTACGTGCTCATTAATACACACGGGCGTCCGATCTCACTACCCAGAGACCAGGGGAAATTTTATTACTAGAAGTCCACGAGAAAAGATCCCGTCATCACCGTGGCATGAACCCGGGACCTCCAGCACTCGAGGCGGGCACCATATCTCGAGACCACGCAGCCCCCCTAGGGTGTTATCAATATGGTATGGTTGAGATTACTTAGAGTATGACGTCATCATATTGGTGCCTTAAAAAGCCACTGACCACTGTTCGGGAAGGCTAACCCGGTAAGCATATGTTGGTAAGAAGTCGGATATGCGGACCGAAAATCGCAAATATCCCAGCTCTGCTATAAACAAGCACAAGGCCTTTCAATTACAATTAAGAAGGGACGCAGAGGTGTTTCCAAGGCACCAGGGCCGGGTTATATACTGGCCAAGACCTATTGACGCGTCCTCGTCGAGCGTCCTGGGCAACAGGTCCCTTCGGGGTCCTGGCTAAAGTCAGTAGGATCGCCGATTCCTCCGAAGTCGGAGAGTGTCTGCCTGTACGGCGAGGAACCACCAGTCTGCACACCAATAAGCCAGACATGGGACAACGGATACTCACGCAAAACTCAGGTCCTGTATGACATCACACTGATGTTGGACATCAGGATGCCTTCATCCGACATACAGGACTTCGCGTTGGAGCTCAAGCCAACGAACACAAGCAAGCAAGCAAGCACAATTAAGAAAAACAATTTTAAAGTCGAATGCAGACGGAGAATCAACCAGTCAGCCAATCAATTTATATATGCATGTCATGTCTGGAATATTTGACTTTGAATTGTTCAGTCACTGTTTGCTTTCGGTTTTCAGTCATTCGCAGTGTTTGATGTATCTGTTTAGTTTGTTTTATCAGTGGTTCTTCCATGTTGCCTTTATTTATCAGTCCATCTTGCATTGAATCTTTCTTTCATTCCTATATTACAATGTCTTCTTACATTTCTATATTAGTCTCGTCTGTAAAGCCAGCTGCTTCCGTTATCCCGTTTCAACCCGGCTCAAATCTAAGTTTACAACGACACGGCTAGTTCGTGAATAGTTTTTGTGTTGAGGCTGTATTATTTCCCCTGAAGCCATTGATTATTTCCTCAAGTCTTATCCCCTAACGCGGAATTTCAGGTAATTACCTTGAAGGGGGAGCCGCGATATTGCAGTGGCTAGCACGCTTGCCTGCAGGTCTGGTGATCATGAGTTCGAATCATGTTTGGATTGTGGATTTTTTTAAACAACTGGCCTGGGCTCCTAAATGAACCTAGCTTAAAACTTGTACCAGTAGACGTGTAGGGAAGTAAAGTCGGCCGGTGTAATATAGACCGCATAACCCATCGACTGCCGATTGACATGTAACAGTATAGGGCTAGCATCATACACACATTAGTCTCAAGGCGTGGAAACTGGCTCATTACTTGTTGTTTACACTGAAGGAGAGGAGAGGCTGGCCGAGTGGCTAGAACGTCAGACTCTCCTTCGGGAGACCCGTGTTCGATCCCTCGGTAAGGTGTGGGATATTTTTCTGTCGGGGGAAAAAAGAAAATCCTAACCTACACGGTTCGCGGCTACTGCACTAGCCAGGAGGCCTTAATTCCCCAGGCTCAAAGATTCCTCTACCATACACCGCAAGGTACTATATTGGCAGTAGATAACAGTTTGACAGTTTACACTGAAGGAAGGGTCCTAGTTTCCCTGGCCCTCCATCTAATTTATTGTACAACTGTGCCATGATTCTGTGATTATTGGCGAGGTTTTAATTTCTCAGCCATCTGGAAGTTAGCTGTTTGATTTGTGTAAATTCTGGTCGTCTCCAAAAAGACAGAAAGCCCTCATTATTAAACAGGTTAACAAGGTAGCCCTTTGCAAGATGGAAAATATGCTATCTGTCAGCTGCAGTGAGATCAATAGTCCTAGAGTGCTATAAAAGGCCTATACTTTTGTTAGATAGTCAACAATTAATCCTTATTGCAAATCGAACTATTAATCCATGAGTGCTTAGATCCTCTCCTTAGTATCTCCCTCAGCGTGTAGCGACTAGCAACACCAGCTCTTTGATGGTCAACGAAGCTATGCGTATTTGGCTCCACGCTTGGCGCTCTTGTTCATCTTCACCCCGTTTGACTTGATATTCCTACAATCTAGTCATAGTTGCAGAATGAACTCCTTACCTTCAGTCATTTACTCTTCCTGCCTCCCCGAGGTCGTTAAGAGTGTCAACCTGGGCCAGTGCTCGACCGCTTGCCACAACAGCCAAATCTGCAAGTCTATCTGGTCGTTCGTTTCCTCTTACGCCTGCATGCCCTGGCACAAAATGAAACATATTAGTCATTCGTGGTCTCAGAGATTCAAACCATTTCTTTCTGGCCCAGCCCACCTTGATTTTCCTTAGCATACTCGAGGAGTCGCTGAAAAAAATATACATGTGGTAAACAGTGGTTAAATGGTTAAAACGCTTTTGCCTTTGTTATTGCCATGACCTCCATGGTTAAACTGCTCATATTCACGCAAACGTTTCGTTGTCTTCCTTAACACTTCCCTCTCCAACCTGGGCTGTCAAAGCCCAGGTGCTCTGCGTGTGCCGCACAATAGAGGCATCTGTGTAAATACCTAATAAAGTTTCAATACATATGCACGAAACTCCGTAGCACCGGCGACGATCTCCTGAATTACGTCCGGGCACAAACTAACTACACGAAAGCGATGAATTTAACATCCTTCACAAGTAAATAGTGACAGCTGCTAAAAGTAAAAATATACCTTTGCCATTTTTGGACACACACTGAGATACAGAATACAAATGAATGCGTAGTTCCACAACAAGCACTGTTTTAAGCATGTGAAACATGGACAATAAGCAGACAAGCTGAGAAAGATCTAATGGAAATGTGACTTCTGAGGAAATTACAAAGAATATCATGGATGGATAGATAAATAATTAAACAACATCTAGAAACAAATGATGCTGTAAATTGATTTGAGAAATTAAATGTGGACAGTCAAGATTTAAAAAAAAAACAAAAAACGTCATGAGAAGAAATAAAATTGGAAATCTAGTGACAGCTGCCAAACTTTATAGGAATAGCAGACAAGAGGAAAACACAGAGATAAATACCCTGGTGGTTTGGCCAAATCGAAAATAGAACACATCACATACTTGATCCGAGACTTGTGTTCGTGTGAGATTGCGATCCATGACCGTCCACGCTTACCGGCAAGGCACGTGATGATGTATTATTAGAAAATGTCCTGTGTCTTAACACGTGCAACAAGAATGCGAGTAACGTGACGTGCTCGAGAATCGGTAGAGGTTCTCTTCGCGTCGGTACCTTACCGGGTATGTGAGCCGGTCGCTCAGAAAGCAATGGCAAACTACTGAGCGTAATATTGCCAAGAGATCAACAATCAGCTGAAAGATGTTGATGTTGGCAGTGATGTCCTGTAAGGGATATGCAAAAAAAAAAAAAAATGTCCTGCCGAGAGCATCTCATAAAGCACGACATCCGTTCCTCCCGCGATGTCTCCGGAAAAAATTGCACTCATGGTCTCAACGACAAAGTCTGAAAACGGAGCTACGACCTTCAATTGGCGAAGAAGACGGCTTGAGCACTTCACAATGAAGATTCTTTAACCAAGTTTACGCGAAAACTTATCACAACTGTACGCCACTGTGTTTGTTGGGGGATTACGGTAGTGGTGGGAGTCAGGATTAATGACTAGAAAATATCTACGTTTGCTTTTAATTCGTTAAGACCTGGCTTCATAGTGTGAACTGTTGACATTATTTTGTTTTTAAAATCAAGGCTGGTATCCATTTCCCTGAACCTGGGATTGGGCATATAGTATTATCGGACACGGATGAATAACCAGGAGGAGTAGTGTTTATGCTGCACACGTTAATAATCCCACGGCAGTTGGAAAACGAAAAGAGCAGATCGAATAGGCTGTTACCCAGCCCACACATTTAGCATGTGTGGCTCTAATATACCAACATTTGTGCTAAGGGATGTCATGAACTGTGCTGAAATTCTCCTTGAGTGATCTATGAGAGGAAGTGTCCTTGTGCATTGCAAATGATCCTTTACCAGAGTAGACAGAAGAGATTATGCATCTGTGTGTACATCTGTAGTGCACGAGCATGAATCATGTAAACAGGAAACAGCTTCCAATACCACGGCTAGCGCCTTCATTCTTTATCGTTATAGTCTCCGGGGGTCTGTTAGGATTCGTGATTCTGAGCTAATTAATTATTGTTGATAACCATGCAAGCCGGGTGTCAGGATCTCCGGGACCTTTGTTTTCTTGTTGTGTTATCTGTGTAACTGCTCAATAATTGACTGGTCTCCGTTATATTATCACTCCACGGGAAATAGCATCGGCGTTTCTTGTTGGGACAGCTTTGCACTTGTTTCTGTTCGCTATTATTGCTGCCATTCTATTATACTACTAGCTGGGAAGCCGCGGTAGTTTAATGACTAAGACGCTTCTGTGTCGCGCTGTGGTCATATGTTCAAATCTTCATCGAGGCGGATCTCTCTCTCTCTCTCTCTCTCTCTCTCTCTCTCTCTCTCTCTCTCTCCTCTCTTCTCTCTTCTCTCCCCCCCCCTCTCTCTCTCTCTCTCTCTCTCTCTCCTCTCTCTCTCGTCATATTTCTTTGGAATTGTATAGGAAGGAAAGAAAAAGAGGAATGGAACTGGCCAACCTCATGAAGCCTGGGATATCTAAAGTCGTAACATTTTACACCCGAACAGCAGTGTCTGCTATGAGGGATACCTTTAGTTAGTCGACAGATCATCCTCATTGCACATCGAACCATTCAGTCCATAAGTGCTCGGATCCCCTCCTCAGCAAGTGCCGCAGCATGTAGCGGCTAGCGATACCAGTTCTGTGTTGGTTTATTAATCTTCTTTGGCTTTCCCGCGTAGTGTTCTTGTTTGGCCACACCTCTTTTAATTTGCTGTTCTCGCAGTCTGAGCATAGTTGTAGATTCACAGTCATCATTTGGTTCTCGCAAAAGTCTTACTTCTCGTAGAGCATTCAGAATGTCAGCCTGGTCCATGGCTCGTCCGCCTTCCACAGTAGCCTTACCTGCAAGCTTATCTGCCCGCTCATTTCCTCGTACACTCGCATGTTCTGGGACGAAAATGAAACTAATCTTTGCCAGCGGAGACCGCTCCAGAGACAGCAGCCACTAACTTCGGATCCACCCCATCTCTATCTCCTTGAGCATGCTCATTGAGTCACTAAGGAAACACGCCCTAGTGCAGTGGTTCTCAACCGTTGGGAATTCCCCCCCCCCCCTGGGGGGATTTTAGGGTTTCCAGGGGGGGGGGGATTAAGATTATTTCAAGATCGCATTAATACAAGAACCAGTTACTTGATATTGTTTTTCCCTCAAAATTTTAAAGTTCTGTACTTCTCGCCCTAATGAAATTTGTTTTATAACGTAAGTAGTCACGCAAATCACGTTTTATGTAGATGTCTAGACTTGCTCTAGTATGTGTTATTAAATTGGGGGGGGGGGTGACGTTCTTAACATATGGTAAAGGGGGGCATGGACCAAAGAAGGTTTAGAGCCACTGCCCTAGTGAATGTCTGTGTCTCGAGCCTTTTTATTGCTTTACTTACTGCTATGACTTCCATAGTCAGGCTACGTGTGGTCAAAGCAAAAGCACCAGAATCTTCCTTCACAATTCTCCCTCCGGCCTGAACCGTAAAAGCCCTTGAACTGCTCACTCGTCGAACGACCGACCCATCTGTATAAATGACAGCATCACCCTCCAAAGAATTCTCGAAGATTAAAGCCTGTACTTTCGCCTCCACAGCAGCCGGATTTTCATGTCTGCATTTTCTGTCTAGTTGGATGCAAATTGAAAAGGACGTGCAGAAATATGTTGGCATTCGTACCCACTCCTCGCTAGATTAAGTTCTCAAGTGAGCACACCTGTTGAGAATGTCTTCGGCTTAACCCATCCACGACTTTCCTCTTTTTAACCTGCTGCCCTTTACCTTCTTAATTTCACTGTGCAGTGGGTGTTGTGTGTTTGCGTTAACTCTGAGGTAGGCACATGCTCTGAAAATTTGTATTGTGTCTTCAATGGTTGGGAAATCAAGAAGGTAGCGCATCACTCTGCATGCTGTATTTCTTGTACATCCAAGAATAATACGCATAGCTTCGTTCTGTATCCTTTCCATCTGCTTACGGCTGATAGTCAGGATCGACATCGCATACTCCAAAACAGAAAGGACCAGACCCTCGTAAAGGAGACATAGATGGCGCTGCTCACAGTTTGCCGCCGCCATCACCCGCATCGCAGACAAACCTCGCTTGGCCTTTGTTATCACCCGGTCTATGTGCTCATGATAAGCAAGACTTCGATCAAAACATATCCCTGGATAGTTCATTGCCTGCGTTCTTTCCACCGTCTCTGAACCCCGATTTACAGTTGGTGTTGGATTATTGACAATATGGTTATTCAAAGAGAACCATGTCATTGTTGCCTGCGTTGGGTTGATCATTGCCTCAGATTCCACACACCAAGTGCTTATGCGGTTTAGTTCTGTTTGTAGATCCACAGCAACTCGATCTTTATCCTTACCCTGACGATACACTAACACATCGTCGCATATGACATTGTCCTCCCTGGTCCTCTGATCTGCTCGCCGGTAATTCCTACAGTGTAGGCGTTGAACAGCACCAGAGACGTTGAACAGCACAGGAGATAATGGTGATCCCTGTGGCAGACCCGGATATATTGTTGTTGGTTCAGAGGTCCAACTGCAACATCTATAAATTACTTTCGGTTGGCAGAGAGCTGCGGCGATCCAACTAAGGAGGAATGGACTTATCTTGAGTTCAAGAAGCTGAAACATTAAGAAATCCAATGGTACTCTCTTGTACGCATCTTCAGGGTCAATCGCCGCAGCACATGTTTCAATGCCTGAGTGGAAACCTTTATAGGCAGAAACTGCTGCGTTGGTCCAGGATTCTGTTTCGACGGTACCCTCCCAGGGTAGGTGGGAAACAACCTTGCCTCTCTAGCTGACTTAATATTTTCCTGGCAATTAACTTCTCCAGCAGCTTGCCTATTGTATTTTGCGTATTTATTACCCGATATCCCTGAATCTGTGTGTAGTATTTGCCAGGCTTCGGCAGGGGAATCAGATGTGTAACCACTCTTCCTTGATGCTAGCACGCGCTGTGCAGTTGTTGTACATATCTGCTAGTTCCCCTAGCCCGTTGTCGGTACACATATTGATGTCGTCATATCTTATACCATCTGGTTTAAGTACAAGAAAATAACCATGTCTCCACGCCATCATGGCGTATTGGTTGTATGAAAGCATTCTCTCTCTCTCTCTCTCTCTCTCTCTCTCTCTCTCTCTCTCTCTCTCTCTCTCTCTCTCTCTCTCTCTCTCTCTCTCTCTCTCTCTCTCTCTCTCTCTCTCTCTCTCTCTCTCTCTCTCTCTCTCTCTCTCTCTCACGCGCCAACCTTGCTGAAGACACGAGGAAACCACTGTTCTATATACCCCGTGTCAGCCATACTTTGCCACACACTAAATCTTGTTACGGTCAGTTTGAGATTCCTAGATCTGTAGCTTCTGCTCTACCCATTACCACTACCGCCAGTAACAGCACCATCAGAGGACACCCTGTCGTCATCATCAGTTCACATGTTGTACACGTTGTGGTGCAATTCTTGACTGTCGATTAGGGCAAGAGGAGAGTAATATATATTGTGTGTGTGCGCGCGCGCGTGTGTGTGTGTATGGGGGGGGGCGCTTCCTACTCTCCCCTTCTCTCCGTCCTCTTCTCTCGCTCGCTATCCTTTTCTCCCGTCCGCCTATTCCTCTCTCCTCCCTGTGATCCAGACGCATTTTGTCATCGTTGATAAATATTGAACACTCTCTTCCCGACAAATGACTTTAGACTGATTAATTTGGGATGACAGCTTATATCAAAATCAATATTATAATACTCAAGTTTGCGAGCGGACGAATATTTTTCCGATATTTGATTAGAATTTCTGATCTCTATCCATAAAAATGTTTTTATTTGCAATTCGTCTTCTTGTCAGTAAACATAGCCTTCGTGTGTCTATTTATCTCGTCTTGTCAGCAAACATAACCTTCTTGTCTTAACTTGTCTTGTCCAGAGCAAGAATGTCTGATTCCAGTTTTACAGCTATAATTTAGTTGAATGATTTCACGTGTTTGTTTCAGCCCGAGAACCTGTTGTTCTACTGTCCAGCGGACGATTCCAAAATTATGATTAGCGACTTCGGACTGTCTAAGATGGAGGGCTCTGGAGTCATGGCAACTGCTTGTGGCACGCCTGGTTACGTAGGTGAGTTATACGTTTGGCGCTATGGGGTTTTAGGGGATAAAAATGGTGGGTCAAAAGGCAAGAAGACGTGGGTTTTTTAATATCCCCTATAGGTCAGTCACAATCCACACAGCAGTAAACTGGCTGTGGAAAGAAGCATCGCACGGAGCACGAACTGTTTAGCTTCGCCGATGACCCCCTAGGTGTGTGAAAAAATTGCATTCGCGAACCGAATGACGGAATCTGAATACGAACCCGCGACTTGCTGGCGGGAAGCGGACGGCGTAACCACTTCGCCATCGGAGACCTCACAATGGGGGGTTCTGAAATCAGGACCATTAACAGACATGACGAGAGACTGACTATTCTTTGGAAATGATTATGGTGATCTCCCCTCGTCTTCCACCCCAGTCTTCCTCATCTGTCTTTGATCCAAAATGGAACATAGAGAATCGCTCGCTAATCCCTCATATCCTTTGCCGATTCTTATAGCACTTTCCTCCTCTTTCGTATATTATACCTCTTTGCTTATAATTGCTTTCCCAATATGTTTTAGGTTTCCCTGTATGTCTCTTCTGTTGTGTAGTCGAGAGGAAGCATTTTAAAAAGAAGATTAGAGCATAGACATTTGCTAAATTATCTTAGAATAATGTCACGAGCTGGATTTTTTTAGGCAGAAACCTTCAGCTGTTTCACAAGATGACATTTGAGAATAACAATTGTAACTATTGAGTGGTGGTCTCACGTTACCATTTTCTGGATGTTATCTTCCCGACATAAATAGGTTTATTTTATAGTTGTTAGTTGACTCTTTCTGCAGTATGCGTTTCTTTCTGTACTTGTCATTTCTTTGTTACCTAAAGTAATGCATATTTTGACATGGAGTTAAAGTAATAATATGTGGAAGTAATAATTTGGGCAGATGTAATAACTAGCTGCCACAGAAGATTTGTGAAGTCTATTATGTAGCCCATGTTTTGTAGTTTATATTTCAATCATTATTTATTGTCATTTCTGAATTCCTTTTAGGTAGCCCTATTTTGCAGTCCAAGTTTTGCAGTCTGGTTTTTGTCGTTGTTTTCTTTTTGTAGCTTGTTATCTATATTCTCTTTTTTATTGCTCTGATCTCAGTGTGCGAGCGAGCGCGCGTGTTTCAGTTCTCTTTGTGGTCATTTTTGTAGTCGGTTTATATATTGTGATTTTGCAATTATTTATTTTGTGTGTAGTTCTTTTTATAGTTTTTTCATAGTTTTTTGGTAGCTCTTTCTGCGATCACTCATTTACGTATTTTGGCCAATTCCAAATGTCCTGTCAGACGAATCTTGGCTTTCTTGAAGAATGCTTGTAGTCCCCCCCCCCTCTCTCTCTATCTCTCTCTCTCTCTCTCTCCTCCTCCTCCTCTCCCCCTCCCCCCAATTGCGTAACCGTTGTTTCTCTATATCTGTGTTTAAAAAAATAAAAAAGAAGAAGAAGAAGAAGAAGAAGAAGAAGAAGAAGAAGAAGAAAAGGCAAAATATTTTTGCATTTGTCAAAACATGTTTAAGTTTTTCTCTTCTAATATGAGGACTGTCTTATTTCTGATGTTTGTTGTAAGTTGTCTTTGTGTGTTAGCCTCTTTCAAAGCATTTTAAAAAAGAAAACCACCATAATAATAACAGGTCATGTCATGTGAGGTTATTCACACCAAAGACTGAAATGAATCCTTTTTAAACATACACTTAGCAGTACATCTAGCTTTGTGGTTATCCATAATTGTATTCTTAGAGGGTTAATTTTGTGGTTTCTCCATGACTTCCACGAAAACAAACAACAATTAGTCACATAGTCACTGACACTGGACATCACCGCCAATTGAGAAGTAACATGGTCTACAGAGTTAAGTAAAAGAAAGTTCAGTTCAGTTCAGTCGCGGTAGCAACATCACAGCAACGGGTCGTCCACATTATGCCCCGTTCCCGTGCCAGTGATTATTACATAAAATATTCCTCACTGCCCCATGTGAAAAGTGGAAAAGACAGGCGTCTCGACAAACAACGGCCCGCTCAGGCACACTGCATAATACCGCCACTAGAATGTCACCACAAAAGTCCTCCATGAAACATACAGTTCATCCTTGATGGAATTGGCAGTCACTGTCCCAACCAGATGTTCACCTACAAAGTCTCGATATTTCTAGATGTTGTTGTTCCGTGTCTAGATGTTTTATAGCCAGCCACGCCATTTTTTCTCCGAAATGTAGTTCACGCAACAAAACAACCTCGAACAGATGTAGAAAAAAAAAAAAAAAAAGAAAGTAAAAGAAATGCTAGCCAAGACCATTTTAGCTAAAACTGAGCTGGTGTTCTTGCCAGTCTTTGGCTAACTGAGCTTGGGATGCTTCCTGTGGTTGGCTAACCGAGCAGGGGTGCTTGCCTGTGGTTGGCTAACTGAGCTGGGGATGATTGCCTGTAGTTGGCTAACTGAGATGGGGATGCTTGCCTGTGGTTGGCTAACCGAGCAGGGGTGCTTGCCTGTGGTTGGCTAACTGAGCTTGGGATGCTTCCTGTGGTTGGCTAACCGAGCAGGGGTGCTTGCCTGTGGTTGGCTAACTGAGCTGGGGATGGTTGCCTGTAGTTGGCTAACTGAGCTGGGGATGCTTGCCTGTGGTTGGCTAACTGACCTTGGGATGCTTGCTTGTGGTTGGCTAACCGAGCAGGGGGTGCTTGCCTGTGGTTGGCTAACCGAGCAGGGGGTACTTGTCTAACCGAGCAGGGGGTGCGTGTCTGTGGTTGGCTAACTGAGCTGGAGATGATTGTCTGTGGTTGGCAAACTGAGCTGGGGATGCTTACTTGTGGTTGGCTAACTGAGCTGGGGATGGTTGCCTGTGGTTGGCTAACTGAGCTGGGGATGCCTACCTGTGGTTGGCTTACAGATCTGGCAGTGTTTGCCTGTGGTTGACCAACTGAGCTGTGTATGCCAGCTTGAGCTTGGCTAACGGAGATGAGGTGCATGCCAGTGGTTGACTGACTGAGATGGGTGTGCCAGCGTTTGGTCGGCTAACTCAGATGGGGTGCCTGCCAGTGGTTGGCTAACTGAAATGGGTTGCCTGCCAGTGGTTGGCTAACTGAAATGGGTTGCCTGCCAGTGGTTGGCTAACTGAGATGGAGTGCATGCCCGTGCTTGGCCAAGGATACAGAAACAAAGGAAGACTATTGCAAACCTGCGAGAGGCTGATTGTGTAGTTGTTTTTCAGAGATAATTATGATAACATTAAATAGAAACAAGAAGACACAGATAATTAAACTCGTCTCTGTGACCATACATTTATGTGAAAACAAAAAGGCGAATCAGTCGCAAACGATTTTAAAGTTTTCTTCCATGACATTTTCGTATGGCCGGTTCTCATTTTGCCTTTCCTGTGTATTCCTCTGTAACGCCCGCCTGGGATGTCATGGTTCTTTCTTGCCGGAAATGAACCCAGCTTACCGTTGCAGTTCCAGATTCGTTATTCTGTGGGTGCCCATTGTATTTGGAAAGAGTCAGCCACAGAAAACATTTCTCCAGAGAAATCAATAGGAGACAGTAAAATAAACACCGCACGAATGTCTGCCAGAGCATGTTTTCACGGGGCATCCTTTCGATGCCTTTGCGTAATCCACTTTGTTGAACTGTGAAACAAGAGAGCGTCTCGTTGTACTTTTACTGCCATTCTGGCTACAATGCTGTCTAGAACGAGTTTTGTGATAGGACGGTACGGCATTTTATGCACGGAGAGCCATTGACACAAAGCCATACGTAAAACGTTTAATTGAGTATACTGAGTTTGTGGCCGAGGCTCCGTGGCTAAGTGGTTATGCTGCCTGCCTGGTGTACAGAAGGTCGTGGGTTAGTTTTCGGATTCAGTTAATCGATTCAGGCCGGTTAACTGCTCTACGGAGAGAGACCGAGCTGTATGGGATAAAACCTGGCCCAATAAAGACGCTAGCCGTTAATTCAAGTGACAAGGCAAAGTCCAGGAGAATTTACGTTTCACTCTCTCGAGTGCCGCTGGAGTTTTTAAGGACATCTGCCTGTCTGTCTGTCTGGTCTGGTCTGGTCTGTCTGTCTGTCTGTCTGTCTGTCACATCTGCCTGGTCTGTCATGTCTGCCTGGTATGTCTGTCTGTCTGTCTGTCTGTCTGGTCTGTCTGTCTGTTTATGTTACTAGATCACCCATACTGTCTGTTTGTTTATATTACATCACTCATATTGTCTGTCAGTCTGCTTATGTTACTATATCACTCATACTGTCTGTCTGCTTGCCACCTGCTCGCCTGCCTGTCCGCACCTGCCACCTGCCCGCCTGCCTGCCTGTTTATATTACATCACTCATACTCTCCGTTTGCTTGTATTTCTGTCTGCCTGTGTCTGCGTCGTCCGGCCATTAACCTGTTTGTCTGTCCGCTTATATTGCATATCTGAATGAAAGATGAGTGATTGGAAGGGACGAATGTAAGACGGGCCTAGAGTCCAATTTGTAACCCTTTTAAAATAAAGTTCAATTCAATTAAATTCAGTTACTGTCTGTCTAATTCTCCTTCATCCATCCGTCAATCTATCTGTCTGTCTGTTTCTTCGTCCGTCCGTCTGTCTGTCTATGGTTTGTCTGTTTGTTCATCCATCAGTCTGTCTGCTGGCTCGTCGGCCTGTCGTATATACCGTCCTTCTAGTTGGTTTAATTGTCCAGCATTCAGTCATATAATAAAATTGTTTCTATGTAATCGTCCGTCCATCTGTCTGTGGGTTGTCTGTCTGTTCATACATCAGTCTGTCTGCTGGCTCGTCGGCATGTCTTATATACCGCCCTTCTAGTTTATCACTCCGGTGGTTCATTAGTTGTTGATTCCTTTATTTTACTGCCCGCCCGTCAGTTATACCTTTAAAGCTGTCAGCTGTTATTCTTTTTTTTGGTGGGGGAGGGGAGAGGGGGATTTGTCCCGAAGCAGTTTTCTGCTGTGGGTGATGTCATAGGGCCAGTACAATGTGTAGGCCTGAATGCACGGAGGAATAGGCGGCTAATCTTTCTCTCAGTTTAACAAGTGACTAGCCCAGGCGTCGAACCCGCTCCGTCCTTGCTTATGATGTAATCAGCACAGTTCACTATCATCTTCGCTAACGCGCCCAGTATTTTGTGGGAAAATTAAATTTTAAAAAAGTCTTAAAAGTCGAGAGGATCGACTTCATTGCACAGGGTTTTTATCTGATATGGCTCAGTCTCTTTCCGCATGACGGCCTGCTCCAGCAACCACCCCCAGGAGTCTCCGAGAAAAAAAATACACTCGTGAACCGACAGACCTAGCTCGTAATCGAATCCAAAACCTTCGGAGCGCGAGGCAGACGTCTTGACCACTTCGCCACGGAGACATTGTCACAATCAATGAGACATTGTCACAATCTCCAGATAGAAGCAATCATGTAATTCATTGTCTGGTAGTGTGTTCATTTAAATAGACAAACGTAAGCATGCATAGTCACCATTAACATCATCCTCAACACCGCCTTGCGTTGGTTTCCCATACAAAGGTAAGAGTGCTGATCGTTCAGAAAGCAGTGGCAAACTACTGAACGTAAATTTGCCAAGAGATCACGTACAGCCAAAAAATGGTTTGGTGGACTGCAACGTCCCTAAAGGATGTGCAACTAATTTTTTTTTTTCTGTTAAACCACATCTTTAAGGCATCAAGGGTTCATCTTATTTGTCCATTAATTGTTCATCATTCACAGTTATATAATAAATGTGGTTCTATGTAACATGCAACAATTCTTTTCCTGCTCCTTCTCTCTTCCTGGGAGCCGCAGTAACGCAGTGATTGGAACGTTTGGCTACTGACCCGGTGCTGACGTGTTCAGTTCCTCATCGATGCGAATATATTCTTAACATTACACTAGGTTAAAAATGGGTGCCAGCAAATGTCCTGGGAAATAAAGGCGATCAGCACCACATCACCCACCGAGTGTCGATTGGTGTATAACAGTATGGAGTTTGCACCGATACCAAATCCTCCCCAAGATATGGACACATGTCCTTTATATTCTTTTTCCATACTACGCTACGCACTGTAATCGTTAAAATAAATGCTACTGGACCAGCGGCATACAAAGAACTCACCCCATCCTCCATTCTCGCATTTCTTCAGCCGTGTCTCAGCTACTTGAGCCTGCAAATCCTGCTGTCAGCATATCGTTTCCAGAAACTTCTCAGCCACATTGATCTGCCCTTCAGGTTCTCAATCTCCTTGTCCCTGAGGTATATTTATGTATTGTCTGCCCACTTTCTTATTGCCTGGCCTGGTCAGCTCCTAGTGTGTGGGGATTATTTGATCCGCTTTACGGAGATGCGTCTTCTGGCTGCTTGTGTGTTCTGTTATGTACCAGCTGTGTCGATCAACGGCGGCACTCTACTCTCCATCCCCACCACATCTTCTGTATGTCTGACTGGCTGCTGTCTGTCTTGCTGGCTATCCGTTGTCCATCTGTTTCTAACACACACACATACACGCGCGCGCTCAGATATGCATGCACGCATACATACTCAGACAGTCACTGCCATTATGGGTTCTGAATAATATGCAGTAAATGTGCTTACTGTGGACGATGATATGGCATATTTTGTTTATATTGCCTCTTTGTTACTGTTAACATAAGTGAGCTCACAATGTGATGGGGGAAGCTGAGAGATCGATGGTTAGGTAACCGAATGCAGAGAGAGAGAGAGAGAGAGAGAGAGAGAGAGAGAGAGAGAGAGAGAGAGAGATTGTTTGACGGATGAGTACTTTAGATGGATATTAGGTGGGCTATAATGTTGGGCGTTGGATGCAATATACATTTGCTTGTGTGGTGGATATCAGAGGTGGATGAATGGCTGGATAGATAAAGACGTACATATTTAGAAGGACGACTAGATGGGGAACAGACGCATGCCTAGACAAATGCATGAATATCTTAGCTGTTTGATAAGTGAAACTACTTTGTAAATGTGCGTGAAGTTATCGGGAATGTGAAACGGCTTGACCTTATCGGAAGAGCAGACAGAATGTGGAAGGTGCAGGTTTTATGTGTAAAATAAACCTCCAGTAAAGAAATGAGGTAAGCTCTGCATGCATTTCAGAAGAAGGCGTCAGAAATGCTAAACCGCCGACGGAATTTGGCAGAATAACGTTGACAGCTGGAGGCTTTGAGAATGAAGAACGGTTTCGATTGGTGGGTCCCCTGTGAGCGTTATCTTCTATCTTCCGTAAGATCAGAAAGCCCCTTATTCATTTCACTGCCCCCTAAACAGACATACATTTTATTGATTGCATTTTATCGACGTATTTCATCTCATATGCCCTTTTCTGCTGGGGCTAATTCTCTTTCTCTCAACTCCCTCGCCTTTCTCTCTATCTGTTTCTCTTCATATCTCCCTCTCTGTATGTCTGTCTCTTTGTTCTCTCCCTTTCTTTCTCTCTCTCTGTCTGCCTCCCTCTTTCTTCTCTCTCTCTCTCTCTCTCTCTCTCTCTCTCTCTCTCTCTCTCTCTCTTTCTCTCTCTCTCTTCGTCTGTCTGTCCCCACTCTCTCACCGTCTCTCTCTTCTCTACCCCCCCCCCCCTTTTCTGTCTCTTTTTCTCTGTAGCCTTGTGTTTATTTCGGTAATCGTCAGCTATTAGTTCCATAAAGCTTGGCCCAATGCTGGAGTCGGGTGTTGACAGTTGAAATGGTGGGCGAGTGAGTGTTGTCTTTGTACAAAACACAGAATCCAGTGTGTCAGTGCTAAAAATATCCTAGTTGTCATTTGCAGATGGCAGTCCATTCTGTCGTTGTCCTTCGACATAGCCTGTAGAATCCACCAGGGACTTTACTGCAGGCACTGCCTGTTTCCATTATGCTGCACTAGAAATGATCTCCTTCAGATTTATACCTCAGTTCCGTGTTGTCTGTTTGGCAGTCTTTCATCTTTTCTGGTCGTTTTGTTCTCCTGTATAATCTGTTGTACAACGTTCACTTTAAACGGAGTCATTTTATGTTACGATGATGACGTAAGTGTATGTTTTAGTTGATTACTTTTGCTCCCTTGGAAGCGAAGTTAAACAATATAAAGAGAAATACATTCACATGTATTGATTGCCACTCTTATCAATTGTCATTGTTCATGTCACGTATTATCATTGTGTTCCCGGGAGTTTATCTCAGGCCATTGACACTGATTCGCAGATGTGGAATTGAACTTATAAGGAGAAGCGATAACATTAAATGACACATTAATCATATAGGAGGGAGATCATAGAAAAGCAAGGAAAATGTTGGGTTAAGAATAATGAACTATAATAGCACCTATATTTGTAGATGTTTTGAATTCAGTGCCCTTTGAGACGTATAACAAGCTGTAGCTCGACATAATAAGATATGTGCCATGCCGGTAAGCGTGGGCGGTCATGTTTTGCCATCTCACTCGATCACCAGAGTCGTGGATCAGCCCCGTGTTCCTGTCTCGACCATGCCACGTGGCCAAGCCATCCAGGTATTTAATTCTTGGTCTTCCCTTTGGTCTCCTCCCTTCGATCTTGCCAGTTGTCACCAAGTTCTCCAATTCATTTCTTCTCATAACATGCCCAAAACATTTTGACTGTCTACGTCTAATGTATATAATCATTTTACGATCTTTATTTGTTTCTTAAATGCATACATAAACATTCATTAGCATATCCTCTGCAGAACTTCGCCCCCATAACGTACGCTCGGAAAACTTTTCGGTCATAAGCAAGATGTCCTGGGTCCGATACACCCATCTGGAGATCATCTGTTGTATCCTGCAGCCATCGTCTCTTTGGTCTTCCTCTTCCTCTCATCCTGGGCATATACCCCTCCATAATTGTTCTCTCCAAACTTTTATGACGTTTCAAGTGACCACAATATTTCAATTTTCTTTGGTTTATCGTCTTATTAGCCAACCTTCTTCAATATTCATATAATAATATCAGTGCATTTCTTCTTTTCTGTATCCAAGATATTCATGGAAACCGTCTGTAACATTTATATTCAAAGGCATTTATGCGCTGTTGAGCTTGTTTAGTAAGTGGCAACGCCTTACATGCGATGTTGCAATCGGAAAGATGCATGCGCTTCAAAATCTGATTGTTGAAGTTGTATCTGTCCCACTCCATAATTTATTCGGTTCGTTTAGTTTCTGAAGAGCTATTCGTCTTTTAATTTCTTTCATTGTGTCACCATAGTAGGTAATTAATGACCCAAGATATTCGTAATTTTCCACTACCTCCAATTTTTCCTCATTAACATATATTTCTTTCTCCATATTAGTTTTATCTGAATTATCGTAGTTTATGCTATGTTAAGATATAAGTTGTGATTTTCACTATTCTTTTGTGTAGAGGTTATTAGTTCTTTCCAAATCACTCTGTGATGCTGTTTTTATATATATATATATATATATATATATATATATATATATATATATATATATATATATATATATATATATATATATATATATATATATAATCACAGCTGTTTGTTGTTTGTGTGCCGACGAAGGCTTTGGCCGAAACACCCATTCTGTTACTTGTCACCGTGCTCTAGTAAAGTTTACCGATTCTACGCCTCGTTACTTTGGTGATTCATTGTATTATTACACCATTGACGGTTTCTTCTTATTTCTTCTGAAGAAGTAGTTATTAGGTATAATGGAAAGAATAACGCAGAAGTTTTCTAGCGATGTGGTGTTATAATATATAATGATTCATTCTCACGTTTAATCTTCATAGAGTAAGCTGTAAGCAGCCGAGGCATCTAGTAATCAGATGTTATACGTTTGTTTTTTTTGAAGTTGCATATCCTTTACAGGACGTTGCAGTCAACACCAGCATTTTACTGCCGCTTTTGATGTCTTCGCAAGTTTTACGTTCAGTAGTTTGCCATTGCTTTCTGAACAATCGGCCCCTAGGGGAACACGTTAAAACCAGTGCCACATGGTCTGCTGCCAAATCGGTCACCGCTGTGTTTCGAACGCGGGTAAGTGGCATTACGAATCACGTCTTCAACGCCATCGTCTCGGAGACCGGCATACCGGTTATACGTTAGCTGTTTTAAATTAGTTATGTGTGATGATGGTGACCGGCGTCTGTGGCCAAAGGGTGGCGAACGCAATTCATTATCCTGCATACCGGGTTCGATATCGGCAGGCTTGTCCATGGGACACATTTTTCAGTCCCATTCCCATCCCATCCCACGGTCATTTTGCCTGTCCCATCCCATGGGATTCCCATGATACTACTAATATGGAATACAGTTCAAATACAATTATGAAATTTATGAAAGTTTAGGGTTAGTGTCTACTAAATAGGACTACATGTACAAAGAAACATGTAAAACAGCAGAATTTATTAATTTTACTATTCAAGAGTATTCTATTAAAACAAAGTTTAATCTAAATATGACAATTCAGTGTCATTCTGAACTCTCATTCTGTTTCAGAGTCACTCTGCTCATTCAGCACATTATCAATTTCTTGCTGATCGACTGTTTCTAATAATTCTGTTAATTCAGGTAATCCCTGAACCATTTCCACAATTTTCATCTTACATGCAAATCTGATATACACAGAGTTTATAACGAGAGCTGGTAACATCCGTTTCCGTAACTTACTCAACAATAATCCAGCTGCACTAAATAAGTGCTCTACTGCCGCTGAGGACACTGGTATGGCCAAAACAATTTTCGCACTTGCTGTTAGCAGTGGAAACCTATGTTCATTTTCCCAATAATTTAATGGTTGTGAAGTTGGTTGCCGTAATTTTTGAACCATGGTGACTTCATCCTCAAGGCATTTGTTTCTGGGGTCATCAAACTGAAGTGTTTTGTTTGGTGGAGGATAAAAAAAATAAGTCAAAATCACTTTTCGGCTTTTGTTCTACAACTCCTGCTACTTCACATACAGCAGATGATTCAGAAGAAAGATTTAAACCTTTGATGAATGAAATAACAGTTGGAACAACTGACTTAGAAAAAGTGATCCAATCATTGGCCCATTTATTGGTGTCCACATTCCCTTTCTTCTTAGTAACAACTGACTTAATCGTGTCTTCTATTTTGGCTTTGATGTCAACTCTAGTAAGGCATGGAGAGGCCGAGAAGGCATGGCTGGAAAAGAGGCAGGCTGTCAAAAACTGGCAAAAAGCCAGAAAGGCTAACATGCCACATATTGAGTTGGCGAACCTGAAGACTGAGGTCCATAGGACGATGACTTTATTCAAATCCTGCGCCAAACAGGCCAAGGCCGAGAAATGGGACGAGCTCTGCAGCAACGTGTGCTCCGAGCGATCTCTTACGACATTCTGGCGCCTCCATAAGAGCATGAACGGTGAAATCAAGGCACAGACCTCACATGGAAAAAGTCGGATGCGGATAAAGGTAAGGCCCTTCTTGCACGCTATATAGAGCAGACTGACCAGAAAGACGAGCCCGCCAAACAGAGGACCACAACGGCACTCTCTCAGTTGTGCAAGGGGGTCGGGACAGACGAAGAATGCATAATCACAGCTGAGACAATACGTGCGATGCTCAAGAAATCACCTAACACCGCCTCAGGCTCAGACGGCATCCGATATGGTGACCTACTGGTGATGTCAGATGATGACATGGAAGAACTGGCCAGAGAATTCAACACCAGTATCCAGAGGGGTCAGATCAAAGAGGAATGGCTACACAGCTACTTGCTGCCGCTGCCAAAACCGAACAAAGACCATTCCAATATAAGCGTCTACAGAATCATTACGATGCAGAACACTGCTGGCAAGCTACTTGAGAAAATTGTAACACACAGACTTGCTTGTGACTTGAAACAACTCGGCTGCTTCCCGCCCACACTTGGAGGATACAAACAAAGAGTCATGGCTGAATGTGGCGGTCTTTGCTCAAGATGGTTATGAAGGATTTCAGGTCAGAGAAGAGACATGTGCGGCCGCCATAGACTTAGAAGACGCATACAATAGAGTATCCTTCAAGCACGTGATGCAAACCCTCCTCAGACTGAAAGTGCACCCTCACCTTGTACGATGGATAGCTGCAGCTCTGCTGCAAAGGAAGGTGATGCTAAGATGCGGGAGTTGGTCTTCTGAGCCGATAACGATATGTCCAGGATTGCCGCAGGGTTCACCACTGTCACCAGTACTATTCAACGCGTATACGGTGCCGATAACTGAACAACAGTTGGACGGTAGGGGTAGGACTCTGTCATTTGCTGACGACATTCTCGTGTATCGACAGAGTCAAGATAGACAGGCGGTTGCCAATGATATGCAGGGCGAATTAGATCGAATTTCCTCATGGTGTGTTGATGCGAATGCCCTTGTCAACCCTGCAAGGGCATCGGTTACATGGTTCTTCCTAAACAACCATATTGTGGTCACAGACCTGCCGGTAGTAAGAATGGGTGGGAGCATTTTGAGTAGAACCCAGTTAATTACATATCTTGGCGTGAGGCTTGATCGTAGCCTGTCCTTCAGAGATCATGTCGATTATGTCATAATGAGAGCTCGAAAAGGTTTGTCAGCAATGAGAGTCATGGCGACTGCCAATATCGAGCAAAGACTGCTAATACTTCTGTTCCAAGAACTGGTGCTCTCACGCATCGAGTATGCCCTGGCCATCCTCACTGTCAGCCATACACAGATTGGAAGACTTGAAAAGGTACAAAACGAAGCCATGCGCATCATTTTGGGCTGCACGAGAGACACCAGCTGTGCAGCAATAAGATACCTCCTTGACTTCCCGACAATGGAACACAGGATCAAGATCTGGAGAGCTCGTGCATACTTAAAAATAAGTGCAGATGAGCAGCACCCTCTGCATGACGCTATATTCACAGAAAAGGGTGACAGGCTAAAGAGGGGCAAATCATGGATGGGTCGGGCGGAAGATGTCGTCAGACAGGTCTGCAGTCTTACCAGTATCAACCCCGACAAGGAATGGGTGCCGATGCCTCCAGCTTTTAAGTGCACTTTCTCCTGCATTATCACACTCGACAGACGGTGCAGAGAGCAGAACCCTGCCGCTGTCAATGCAGAGGTCAACGCGCTCATGTATGAACACTCAGATAGCCCCGAAGTGCTCATCTATACAGATGGATTTGTTGTAAAGCTGCAGAGAAGTGCGTGGGCATTTACAGCCCGTTTAGCGGGCCGAACTCTATGACCACGAGCAGCATGACGATGCAGGTGATGGCAGTTACACAGGCTTTTATATGGCTGGAATCACAGCATTATACCAACGTGTGTGTGTGCTAAGTGACTCAATGAGCATGATTCAGAAGGTCGAAGCTGGATCTGTACGTAGACAGTGGACTGAGTCGCTGCGGAAGTCTGTTGTCCGTAAAGTCACCTTCATCTTCGTCCCGGGACACGCGGGAGTCGAGGGAAATGAACGAGCTGATAAACCGGCTGCTCTGCACCTCCTGTAGATGGCCAGCCCATGGATCGTGCCGATGTTATTAACGCCCTTAAAGATATGGCGAGAACAGAGGACTTTGACGTCAGTGAATCCACATCGCTGTCCAGGATGAAAGACTTGGGAGTAAGAATTGGCACGGCCAAGAGCGAGAGGTACATTGGGATAACGAGGTGCCTCGTCAACCAACACAGAACTGGCACTATTAGCCACCGGTCGCTGATGCATTTGCCTGGGGGGGGGGGGAAGGATCTGAGCACCTATGGACCTGTCCGGAGTGCAATGAAGATACCCTAACTGATAACTGAACTGATAACTCCAGTAAGGAATGCTGCAGTAACTGCCAAAGAACTGCCGCAAGTTTTTCTCCAATAATTTTCTCCAGCTGAAGAAGCTGTTATTATAACTGGAAAAAAAATAATGCGTATGTCGTTTAATGGTGTGTTGTTAAGTGAAGACAGTTATTGAAACCAAATGTACATATGAAGCAACTGTTTTATTTCAAGTCCGAGACAGTAGTTCTTGCCTGTCTGTCCCAATCATTGTCCCCTTGCCCCAAGGCATCTCACGCCACAACATTGTTTACTATAGTGGCTGAAATGAGCACTAGGAGGAGGTTGTTCACTCGTGGTAGCATGAAGGCAGTTCTTTCCTTTCTTCCATAGCTTTTTATGAAATGAAATTGGATGTCTCCCACATTCGCCATCTCTCTTCTCTCCCACCCCCATTCTAAATATGTGTGGGTATGTGCGTGCGTGTGTGCGTCTATCTGTGTCTGTCTGTCTTGCCTTCATAATTATGTGATCTTTAAGTATTGGGCCGGTTTTGTGGCGAGGAGGTTACCAACGCAATTCTCAATTCCGCAAACTGCGTTCGAATCACAGCTGCGAGTGATTTGGAAATATTCGTCTTGTGCTGGTTTTCCTACAATGGTATGATTGCCGGTCGTTCAGAAAGCTGTGGCAAACCACTGAACGTAAACTTGCCAAGAAATCAACAGCTAAAAAAATGCAGAGGTTGACTGCGACGTCCTGTAAAGGATATGCAACTAACTTGTTAACTTGTGTATTGGTTAAAATGTCGAAGCAATCATTATGTGTATATATAAGTATGTTGGTCCGTCAAACTTTGCAAATGATCGCAATGTGTATATTGTTGGTGTTGCATTGATCAGTATGTGTATGTGGAGACAGCGTTTTTAGTGGCCGCTAAAGGCTTATGTATTCTTATCACCCGCACACCTTTCCACATTCACCAAGCGGTGGAGTTGTTATGTACACCACTTGTTTACCATTTTATAATTTCTCTGTGATAAGATTAGCCTATATAGGCATGCGGTTTTGTTTAATTGATTTGGGGCAGTACGCCTACGCCTTTATGCCACTGCCGCCGTGGATTTACTCCACCACCTTAGCGAGCACTTTTCTTTACATTGAGCGTGATAACCGTAAAGAAAATCTCACGTCAGATGGTGCAGTAGTAGTGTGAAGTGGTTTGGCTTCATATACGACATGGAGTATGTAAACAAGTCAGATAGCCTGTTCCCTTCCTCGTTGCCTTACATTCCCTGCTAATTTCCTGAACTTGCAAACTACTGAAAGTAAAATTGCCTAATAAATCACAAACAGCTAAACAGAAATGCTCGGGTTGGTTGCAACATCATGCACAGGACATGCAGCTAACTTTAAATCCACATTCATTTTAAGAGCGGTTGAACGTGGAATATAATAGGGATGCTGGATAAACTAAAGACAGACCAGATTTAAAGACCTCCGTTTCCACTATAATCTTAACATAGAAACAAAATCGGAACAAGACAACTTAGAAAACAGAAGTTTCTGAATTCGTTCACAGGTGGTTGTTCGAATAACACCGTGGGGGAAAAAATGAAAACGTGAAACCGGAAGTCTAGGAGGCCAACAGGAAGCGAGACAAACAAAAACAAAAATTGAACATAGACACGTGAGAAAAAAATAGGAGTGATTAAAAAAAAAAAAGTCAATATATATCTATACATAAAATGGGAAGGATGGAGAAAGGATATACGTCAGACCAAAGGATGTTGGACATTAATTCCTGTTGGTTTGGGAAATTGGAATGTGTGAATGAGTTGTTCCCCAAGATAAGACGAGCGGTGTGGTCGCCACCGGGAAATTTTAAGTCAGTGATAGAAATATTTGCTGCACCTTTGTGGTTGCTCGTTCAAGTGCAGATGGATGGGTTTGGGTTTCTTCATGAAATGTTCGCGGAAACTAACCGTTAACTTCCCGCCAGTTTCACAGCTATACACCGTGTTACATATTTTACAAATGTTGGCGTAAATTAGACAGGGATTCGCTTGAGACTTGTTACTGATTTGAAACATGCAGTTGTTAAAACTCACCTAAGTGGTTTGGTCGAGAAAACGACATATGTAGTTGCATCTGGTAATATCGTATGGTAGACCTGCATGGACAGAAAGCCTGCTTCTGACAAGTATCTACTTCAAGTTTTTGTCACTCTTTAGGCTATTATACTGGTCTACTTAAAGACCCACTTGCCAGGATCCGAGGGGAGGATATTGAGGTGGCGGTTGAGAATTTAGGAAGCAGCTAAATTGTGGACATTAAAGGTCATTACAAGTATGGTTTTATGGGGATTTAGATGGAAAGGCCTCTGTCCTCGTGACGTATAGTGCTAATTCAAGAGCTTCTCAGAGGATGGGTTTACGGTAGAGATGGATACCAACGAAGTCTATGAGCTCATGCGCTTTGCTCATGAACTCAGTTTTCAGAGCATAACATGCGTGATGTAGCAGTTGAGAGGAAGATTTTCATTTGTTTGAGTGAGTTTAGTTAATTGATGAACATAAATCACAGCACTTGGGACGTTCCCGTAGTGTTCTGTCCTCATCTTCAACAGCCAGCGAAGAGCCTCATTGCAAATGGTACCAGTTGCTGTATTATTATATGTCCACCTGGCCTTTACTCGGAGTACTAATTATCGGCCAAAAAGCTAAGAAACAGTGGATGAATGAAAAAAAATCATAATGCTTACGGACAAAAGAAAACAGAGTAAAAAAATGACAAACAATGTCACTAAGGTTCTACTCAGAATTATAATGAGAAGAACAAAAAAGAAAATATAAATAGAACTTAATGAAGAACAGTATGGATTTGTGGAAGGAAAGGGTAGAAACAATGCAATATATACATTACGGACACCAGTAGAAAGGTCAATAGAGATACAGAAAGACATATTTGTGTTCCATAGATTATACTCATATTCTCATTGCTACAAATACAAGAAAAATGCCGTGAACAGAATCAACCACTGGTTATTGCCTTCATCAACCTCACAAAGGCATTTGATCTGGTCAGTCGTGAGGGTCTGTTGAAGGCACTAAAGAAGATTGGCTGTCTACCAACTCTTCTGTCCATTGTGGAATCGTTCCACACAGGCATGAAGGATATAATCAAGTTTGATGGTGCAACTTCTGAAGAGTTTGAAATCAAGAGTGGAGTTAAGCAAGGTTGTGTACTAGCTCCCACCCTCTTTGGAATATACTTTTCACTTCTACTGAAATATGCCTTTCGTGATCAGGATGGTGGTATATACATTCATTCTCGCTCAGATGGCGGCCTCTACAATGCGCAGAGATTGAAGGCCAAGACCAAAATTAGGAGGGTACTGATCAGAGAGTTGCTTTTTGCGGATGATGCTGCAGTTCCGACCCACTCTGAGGAAGAATTACAATGTCTACTATCTGTATTCTCCAATGCTTGTTCTGAATTTGGTTTAACAATTAGCAAAAAGAAGACACAGATTATGTCACAAGGTGCACATGGGGTACCATCAATCGTTATTGGCGACGCCGAACTAGAGATGGTAGACCATTTTACATATCTAGGATCAGTGGTAAATAGCAAATTATCTCTAGATCAGGAAATCAACATCCGGATTTGTAAGGCAGCAACAACAATGAACAGGTTAAGAAAAAGAGTCTGGGAGAACAGGAAGCTTACTGCCAAAACAAAAATAATACTAAGGCATTCGATAAAGGAAAACATGATGCACTGATTAAAATGCTGGAAGTATTCAACATTGATGGGAAAGATTTAAGAATAATAAAGAATATTTACTGGAACCAAGTAGCAGCGATTAAAATGAGAAATAGAGAGGGCAGTTACGAACTGATAAAGCTAGGGGTACGACAGGGATGTGTCTTGTCGCCGGATATTTTCTCCCTATACAGCGAAATAATAATGAGAGAGATCAAAGAGACGCCAGGAATACTATTCGGAGGTTATAATATAAATAACTAGCTGACCCGGCCCGGCTTCGCCCAGTCCCTGGCGGGGATCTATCTATCTATCTATCTATCTATCTATCTATCTATCTATCTATCTATCTATCTATCTATCTATCTATCTATCTGTCTGTCTGTCTGTCTGTCTGTCTGTCTGTCTGTCTGTCCCGGCCCGGCTTCGCCCAGTCCCTAGCGGGGAGCATCTCATTTAATTCATATTCGGCCCCTGCTCCCGTTCCCGTTCCCAAAAAAGACGACCCGGCCCGGTTTCGCCCAGCTCCGCCCAGCTCCTGGTGGGGAGCGTCTCATTTAATTCATATTCGGCCCCTGCTCCCGTTCCCGTTCCCAATAAATACGACCCGGCCCGGCCCGGCTTCGCCCAGCTCCTGGCGGGGAGCGTCTCATTTAATTCATATTCGGAGGCGGAGGAGGGGGAGGAGAGGAATGAGGAGGAGGAGTGGGGAGGAATGGGAGGAGGAGGGGAGAAAAAGGGGGAGGAGTGAGGAAGAGGAGGAGGAGGAGGATTATAACGCATATGCCTGTAGATAACTGTAGCGAAAAGGTCCACCTATTTGAGAAATATGCAGCAATTTTACATATATAGCAATGCTATTAGAAGTTATGTCCCCTCGCTATATATACATTATAATGTAAATTAAAATATTAAATAATATTAAGTAAATAACTGTGTGTACACTAACAACCTATGACAGTTGGCAGCACGGGAATGAGAGGACGACGTGTAGAAAATTTCATCTCAATCTGATGGACCGTTTGCAAACGCATAAAGGACATACAGACATTATATATATATATATATATATATATATATATATATATATATATATATATATATATATATATATATATATATATATATATATATATAAGGGACAGTTCTTAACCAAGTGGATAATATTAAATACCTAGGGGCTGCCATGACCTAGGTGACGTCATGGTATATTTAAGCCATAACCCAGGTTAGATGAGGTTTGAGGTTGTGGCAGTGTTCAGTAATTGGACACCTGGACCGTGAAAAGCGGAGACTTTTCACGCAGCGTGACAACGCCGGGATCAGCTTAGCAGTGAACAGGAAGCAGGATCTGAACAAAGGGCAATCGAGGTGTGGTTGTCGTCGTGCACACACCACGTTCAGAATAGAGGCATGGCTTGTATTAGGCTGCCTTTTATTATGTGAAATTTGTTTGTGGTGTGGATGAATTGCTGAATAGCTGAAATGTATCGTGCTGAATATAAGTGTGAAATATTTGCATCGGAGTCTTGTTGTTCTATAGTTGTGTTCTGCCCGTTATAGAGTGTGTGTAGTATAGAAACCACAGTTAACTAGTTTAAGAGATCCTGAATATGCAGCTCGTCAACACCATGTATAACAACTGTAAACGAGTGATAACCACGAACTCTCAAATGCCATTATTGTTGTTATTGAAAGAGCTATTAGAGATGGAATAATTCGCTACCTGGCAAATGGGGACTTGCAGTGGACTGAAAATACCAGAAAAATAACCAACCCTACAACGAGTCAAGAATAACAGTAAAATGGTTAAAACCACGCATTTCAACGATTAATTTGATGTGAAAGACTGTAATGCATTCAAGTGAAATGTAAGAAAAAATTATTTGTAATGAGAAGTGGAACACGGAGAGTTCAAGGTTTAAACAGGCAGAACGAATATTCAGTGTTCAAAGTGTATGAACAGAACAATATCTGTGAAATGTTAAATAAATTAAGAACTGTAATTATTGCAACGAACATAATGAGGTCAAGATATAGAACAGGTGAACAAGTTCATACAGATGATAGTTTTGACTATGTTTAAGAAGATTCCGTAGATTTCGTGATTAATGAACTATTGACCTAGACAGTATGCCTACAGGAGACACGTCAAAAATAACGGTGTCATCGGGTACATGAAAAGATAAACATTATTACTATATGAGCAAAAGGATCTCTCGCCCTATAGAACAAGAACAAGAAGAAGACATATACGACCATAAGAAATGACGAGATCGGTTGTTGAGATCAACATAATGTCAACAGAATATAAACACAATACATGAAGAATAAACATTTAACGCATTCGAGAAGTCACAAGCTAGATAGCATCAGATGGAAGTGCACAACATATAGGTAGATTAAGAGCAGAATAGGGCAAGAAATCGCCTAATTTCCGAAAATGAAGAGTATCTTATGCAATATGTCATTATCACTGAATGTAAGAAAGAGAGTGCTGGATTGCTATATAGAACCAGTGTTGCTGTGTGGCAGTGAATCTTGGAATGTAAATTAACAAATTAAGAAGACATTAGAAGCAACAAAATGTCGTTCCTGAGACGAATGTTGCGAATTCCCTGGACTGCCTGTGTAACTAACAATGATTGTCTGAAACAGGCTAATAAAACTAGAACATATACAACAATATGAAAGAGACAAACAGCTTTCTTTGGCTGTGTGATGAAAAGAGAAGCATTAAAGAACATCATGACAACTGGAAAGATCGGCGTGAGAGTGGGGGAGGGAGAGGTAGAGGTCGACCAAGAAAAATGATGCTGGGTAGATTGAGACAGTGGTATAGAGGAATATCATCAGCAGAGTTTATCCAGAACACCAAAGACCGAGATCTGTGGAGAGCCATGAACGCCTACGTCAGCTGGCAAGGCACTTGATGATGATGATGATGATGATGATGATGATGATGATGATGATGATGATGATGATGATGATGATGATAAAGAAATGGATGAATTTGACCAGTTCATCTTGTGATATCTCACTGATGCCATCATCATCGTCTATATACCTGTCGTGTCCTCCTTTAAAGTGTCGTCCCTGGAGTGAGGAGATCCGACACCCACATTATAATATTTTTTTTTTCCTTCTCAATATTCTGGAGAATCCACCAGCTTCCGTCCAACACACTCCATCAGCCTATGGACACCTTTTCCTATCACTCTCTCACTGTCGTACTATGCCCCCTTCTCATACTACCCCAACGCAACATACTCAACAACTCTTGCTTCTAGAAATTAATAAAGAGTAATTTATTAAAATAAAAGTGTAACGTATATGAGACGTGTATGTGAAGAAAATGTGTGACGTGTTCTATAAAGTGTGTAGACTCTGACTCTCAGACAGCAACCCAGTCAGCTGATCCCAGCAAAGATAGACCACAGCACGTTACGTCAGAACATGTACTTCTCACCCGTTGCCGAAACCATCTTGCCGGATACTGCTTTGCCTCTGTAGACCTCTGGTAATCCAATTTCATGAACATCCGAAATAGACACCGGTGGTATTAACAGTTAATCATGGACCGGTTGCACTCTACACAATGTCCGTTCCTAACGTTCCTTAACAAACTGCACAAGTCTTTTGTAGTGTGTACGCAGTTAGTTAGTTAGTTAGTTAGTCGACAGATCATCCTCGTTGCACATCGAACCATTCAGTCCATAAGTGCTAATTTCTAATGTTAATTGTTGCTGTACTAACACTAGGTACTCTTAGCCGGTTCTCGGTTCGTTACTACTGTCTAATGCTGTGTGGTGCATCAGTATGCATCACTCTCTTTGATGAATCAATTTCCTTCTAGCGTAAGTTACGTTCTGTATGCAACTCTAGTGACTCTTGAACTGGTGTTCTTCCCTTTTGGATTTGATTTTTTCCCAAAAACTTGTTGAGTTTCCTTGGATCTGGTAGGGAACCTAGGATAGAAACAACACATCTGGTGATAGTACTAGTCACTGATCCTTTCGGCTGAGTGTAAGCCTATCGCCTTGCTTAATGATCTTTAGCTAACTAAACTATGTCCTAGAGCAGATTAGCTACCCACCTAGGGCCGAATCAGGCTATGACAAAGAAAAAATCAGCAAACAGAATGCGGAACCCCGCCCACCAGGGACACCTACGGGAAGATCCCAATTATCCCTCATTACTCAATTCTCAACTAGTAAAGCTTATCAGCACTTCACTAATCTATTCTAGCTAACAGAGCCACGTATCACTTCACTACTCTAGCTAGTTTCCACTAACAGTGCTAATCATCACACTATAGTTTAACAAGGCCACAGTCTATATTAATTATAACGAATATATATATAATAGGTTATACCTTACGGCACTGCAGTTTACACTAAATTACATCTAATGGTAGCCATACAGGCTCGTGTAAACTAAATCAAATATCTCCTTCACACGTTAGATGTTCTAACTGCTGCAGTGACAAGCATGTCTGCCTAGATCCACATTTTCAAGTTTCCCCAGTTGGTCCCAACTCGGGTTTTTATGGCAACTCCTAAAGTTGGCCACGTGACGTTATCCTTTATGCCCCCACACAGGTGGCACAGTGGCAGATCATCCCTTGTCAGGAAACTATTTTCCTGGCTTAAGTCCTGTCAAAGTTGTCAGTAATAGTTTAGATTCTCAAAACAAGCCAGCGAGTTTCTGTCGAGTTACAACAAAGAGTTGCAAATAACCCCGTCAATCCTCTCGATGTGCCGGAAACCAAGAATTGACAGATGCACTGTTTTCTCCCTAGTCGGGCACTTCCGACCTGTTGATAAACTGTCAATCTTCTGTTCCGTGGTGACAATCCCAGCAGCCATTTCCCTCTGATGTCCGGCAGTATAGATGACAAACGGAACCATTCCATATCCTAAGCCGACAATCATATGTGATTCTAACGGTTAATGAACTGCCAACTCGATGTATCCATTCCTTCTCACTCACCACCAAATGTGTTTATGGGCTGACACGATGTAACGTGTGCAGCTGTGTTTACTCTGTTAGTAAAAATAGTTGTCGCTGGCAGATCGTCCGCTTAATCCGAAAATCCTCTATAATAATCAACCTGTTAAACACACGGTTTTATTTTGTGACATAGGCCCCCTCTTAAGAGAGTAGTCCATCTCACTCTTCTCCCCCGTGAGTTTAATCCAGATGATTCATTCTTCTTCTTCAGGAGCTGGGTGTCTTGACAAGAAGTCCGCTCCAACATTTTCCTTCCCAGGAATGTACTCTACTGTGAAATTATACGGTTGAAGTAACAACGACCACCGCATCAAACGTGCGTTGAGCTTCTGAGAAGTAGCCAGGAACATCAGGGGCTGATGATCCGACTGGACCCGAAACTTAACTCCATACAAATATGGCTGAAATTTTTGCACTGCCCATACGAGGGACAAGCACTCTCTCTCGACGGTTGAATAATTCCTCTCCGCCTGTAGAAGTTTCTTACTTGCGTATGCCACAGGTTTCAAAACCGAAGCATCGTCTTTTCCTTCCTGTAACAAAGCGGCTCCAATTCCAATCGCACTCGCATCTGTTCTCAACACAAATTGTTTGGAAAGGTCAGGGAGCTGTAATACAGGTTTGCTGACCAAGGCCTCCTTTAACTGACTATAGGTCTTCTCACATTCTGGTGTCCAAATGATTTGGTCCGGGAATCCCTTTTTCAAGGTTTCCGTCAACGGAGCTCCCAGTTCAGTGAAATGTGGGATAAATTTATGGTAGAACCCACACAACGAGAGAAAAGATCGCACATCCTTCTTCGTTTTTGGCCTTGGTGCATTTCTGATTTTCTCCAGGTTCTTCTCTTCTGGAACAATGTGTCCTTGAGTGATGGTGTGACCTAGAAATTCCAGAGTCTGGTAACCAATCATGCACTTGGTTGGACGAGCAGTAAGCCCTGCTTCCTTGAGCCTATTAAACACTCTCTCCAAGGATTGTAAGTGGTCATCCAGGCTGTCACTGGAAATCAGAATATCGTCCATGAATGAGATGATGGACGGATCCTGTAACGGATCTAGTAAAGTCCTCATCATGCGTGTAAACACACTAGGTGCATTGCTGAGTCCAAAGGGCATGACCTTGAATTCGTAGTGTCCACTGGGTGTACTGAAAGCTAACAGTGGTCGAATCTCCGGTTTGACTGGTATCTGATAGTACCCCCGACTCAGATCCACCTTTGAAAAGTACCGAGCCTTATGGAGCCTAGCGAATAACTGAGTTGGATTCGGCAAAGGTTCCACCTGAAATTGTGTGTGACTGTTCAGAAGTCGGTAGTCTATACACAACCGGTGTTCTCCACTTGGTTTGCGTAACAAAACTACCCCCGCATTGTATGGGGATGTGGATGGTGCAATCACATCATCCTCCAGCAATTTGTGTATTTCCTCCTCCAGGGCCTTTTCTTTAGAGAATGGCACTGGGTAAACCTTTTGGCGAACAGGCTCCTGTGTGGTCAAAGTCATCTCGAACTCAACCAACCTCGTTCGTCCTGGTTTATCAGTCAGTATCTCCTTATGAGACTTGAGAACCTGGGTTATCCTTTCCCTCTCCTGGGAGGTCAGATCAGGGTTCACTTTCACATCCCTATAGGTTTCCTGGTGTACCAATGGATATTCCCTGCCCTCGCTGGTTCCCACTTCCGTCTCCACTGCAACTGCCATGGCCATGAGGTGAGCTGCCTTGTCTTCGGGTCTCTCTTCATATTTCCGCAAGAGATTGATATGGAAAATCTTCGACTTTCCCCGGATCCGGATCTGATAGTTGGTTCTGGATATCACCCTTTCCACGGGAAATGGTCCTTGCCAACCTATCTCCAGTTTGTTGTTTCCCGTTGGGAGTAGCAACAAGACTTTATCTCCCACCTCTAGAGATCTTTCTTTAGACCTACGGTTGTAGTAAGCCGCATGTCTTTTCCTGGCCTTTTTCAAGTTTTGATTTGCCAGAGTCCATCCCTTGTGGAGTTTTTCTTTCAGTTCCTCCACGTATTTGTAGGATGAGATCACTTCTTCTGACGTCCCCTCTTCAGTCCAACTCCTCAACATGGCTTCCAACGGTCCTTTGATTGGACGACCAAACAGCAACGTAGCGGGTGGTAGTCCTGTTGAGCCATGAGGAACTTCCCGATAGGCAAAGAGTGCGGCTGGGATATATTCATCCCACCTATCAGGTTTTTCCTGCGCTAGTTTCCTGAGCATTGTCATCAACGTGCCGTTGAAACGCTCTACTTGTCCATTGGCTTGAGGGTGGTAAGGGCTGGTATGTATGTGGTTAGAGTGAAACACCCTAAATACCTCCTCCATGAGTTTTCCACAAAACTGAGATCCATTGTCCGTCAGAATTTGATCCGGAAAGCCTAATCTGGTAAAGGCCTCCATCAGTGCGTCCGCCACTCTTTTCGAGTCAATCGTGGTCAACGGTATGGCTTCACCCCACATTGTACAGCAATCCACCATTGTGAGTATATACATGTTCCTCTTCCTAGTCCTGGGAAGTGGACCCACGATACCGATGGCTACCCTCTCGAAAGGAGAGTTCATGATGGGCATCTCACCCAACACCACCGGTGCTGTCCAGTGTTTCGGTGCCACCCTCTGGCACTCAGGGCATGACTTCACATACCGACGCACATCATCTGTCATTCCCGGCCAATAGTAATGGCAGGAAATTCGCTGCATGGTGGCGGCAATACCCATATGTCCACTAAAGGAGATGGTATGCCCCATATGAAGAATCTGGGACCTGTGAGCTTTCGGGACGACCAACTGACCGTATAGGTTGTCTCCCCTTCCTGCTCTCCTGTAGAGTATCCTATTCTTCATGTAGTACTGCCCCCATCCTGGTGGATCAGCACTTTTCTGCAGCTTTCTGTAGCAAGGACGTAAAGTATCATCCTCACTCTGGGCAGTTCGTAGCTCCCCCGGCATTGGGTTAGTCACAATTGCGTCTGCCTCTTCCGTTTTCGTCTGAGAGCGAGTCTGCATTGCTCCCATATGGATTGGCTCCCTGGGCAGTCCCAGAAAGACATACCGGCAACCTAGGATGACTGGAAAAATGGGATCGGTCAATACAGCGGCCTTGATGGTGCCGGTGACGTACCTTGACCGAATCTCCACATTAGCAATAGGCAACTTCATGGTTACAGCACTCTTCTGTGCAGGCTGTATATCCAAGGTTTCACCTGTGAATTGTTCTGGATGTACCAGATCCGCAGAAATCACGGCCTCCCCGTCCAGTCCTGTGTCGTATAAACACTCCACTTGACGACCGTTAACCTCTACCAATTCCACTACAGGTGGTTTTTCCTGGTCTGGAGTCTCTTCCTCGGCCTCGACCTGTTCGGTGGGCTCCACCTTAGGTTTTCCTGAGCACACGACGAATTGAGTGTCTCCTGACATTCCCTTGCAGTCAATAGCATTGTGCGTGTTTGACTTGCATTGGTTGCACCATTTCCCTGTCCTAGATTTTCTATTGTCGGACTTGAGTGAGCTCTCCTGGTGGCGAGCTTCCTTGTTGACCTTGGCATTTTCCGTGACAACCTCCTTGGAAGTCACTTGACATGCTGCGAAGTGAGGGTTCTTAGCCTTCGATTTGCAGTCCCTCGTATTGTGAGAGGGTGACTTACAAATTGAACACCACTTCTCCGACCATGGTCGTTTAGGTGTAGAGCTTGAAGTGCTCTTGCTTCCCTCCTTCTTCTTCTCTGAACTATCCTCTGATTTTTGCACATAAGGTTCCCACTTTTTTGTTCCTGAGTTTTTGATTTTCTTCTTGTCATGTTTCTCTTGACTTTTGGTGTTGGTGGAAAGGTTTTCCCCTGCCTCCCCATGTACCTCGACGAACCGTTCTGCTAATTTCGTCACGAGGTCAATACGTTCCGCTCCTTGTTCTCCCAGGAAAGTCCTGAGAGGTTTAGACATTTGCTTCTTCAGCTGGTCGACCACCATGAGCTCTTCCAGACTCTCATAGTCATGTGCGAACCCAGCCAAATCCATCCACTTGTGGAGATAAGATTTTAGACGCAAACTGTAGGCGGCAAACAACTCCCCCGGTTCTCGTTTCGCTGCTCGAAATTTTTTCCGGTAGGTATGTGACGTAACCTCGAATCGTTTCAGCAGAGCCGTCTTTAACTCGTCATAATTGTTCTCATGTCCTGGTGGCAGGCGAGTATAAACCTCGTATCCGCGTAATCCCTGGGATAGCTTAAGATTCCATTTGTTACGCTCCCGACCCATAGCAACTGACATAGCCTCGAAGTGTTGAAGGTATTGGTCAATCTTCTCTTTGTCCTCCTCGTAGACCGCCAAAGGAAACTTCATGGCATGGTACCCATGTCCACCTACTGGTGTTGACCCTGGGATGGAGGAACCTCCAACTGCTCCCTCAGTTTCTCCATTAGATTGACTCTTCAACTCGAGTTCCCTCATCCGGTACTCGTGCTCCCTTTTCTGTGCTTCCTGTTCAGCTTCCAGTTTCCTAGCTGTTTGCTCAGCTTCAAATTTCTTAGCTGCTTGCTCAGCTTCCAATTCTCTAGCTGCTTGCTCAGCTTCCAATTTCTTAGTTGCTTGCTCAGCTTCCAATTTCTTAGCTGCTTGCTCAGCTTCCAATTTCTTAGCTGCTTGCTCAGCTTCCAATTTCTTAGCTGCTTGCTCAGCTTCCAATTTCTTAGCTGCTTGTTCCAACTCCATCCTTCTCAATTCCAGCTCGGCCTTTCGATCTTCCCTTTCTGCTTGACGATACTCTCTCTCTACTTCCTGTATGTAATCCGTTAGAGCATAACCCCCCAATCCCATTTCTTCCCCCTTTGCCTTTAATTCTAACGTGGTTAGTTTAGGGGTGGCCATTATACAGAGGGGTAAGCTAGCAGGTCTAGTACAATATAACTGCAAATTACTATACAGATATATGAACAAGTACTATATATCTAGATATTACTACACACAGCACATTCACTCAGTGACAAGAGTAGAATCAGGACCACAGACCTATGCAGACGTGTGAAGTGTGAACAGGTAAGATATTTGTCCTAACCCCTATCCACATTCACTCTAGCTGGATTCTCCAAAATGATATCTCCCTCTTATAACTAGGGATCCCGTGTCAAAAGACCCCGTTGTCAGAAGATCCCACTGTCAAAGGTTCCTGTTTGCAGGAGATCTCGCTGTCAAAGGATTCCGTTTACGGGAGATCCCGCTGTTCAAAGATTCCGTTTACAAGAGATCCCGCTGTCCAAAGATCCCGTTATCGAGCCCCCAATAATGTCGTGTCCTCCTTTAAAGTGTCGTCCCTGGAGTGAGGAGATCCGACACCCACATTATAATATTTTTTTTTCCTTCTCAATATTCTGGAGAATCCACCAGCTTCCGTCCAACACACTCCATCAGCCTATGGACACCTTTTCCTATCACTCTCTCACTGTCGTACTATGCCCCCTTCTCATACTTCCCCAACGCAACATACTCAACAACTCTTGCTTCTAGAAATTAATAAAGAGTAATTTATTAAAATAAAAGTGTAACGTATATGAGACGTGTATGTGAAGAAAATGTGTGACGTGTTCTATAAAGTGTGTAGACTCTGACTCTCAGACAGCAACCCAGTCAGCTGATCCCAGCAAAGATAGACCACAGCACGTTACGTCAGAACATGTACTTCTCACCCGTTGCCGAAACCATCTTGCCGGATACTGCTTTGCCTCTGTAGACCTCTGGTAATCCAATTTCATGAACATCCGAAATAGACACCGGTGGTATTAACAGTTAATCATGGACCGGTTGCACTCTACACAATGTCCGTTCCTAACGTTCCTTAACAAACTGCACAAGTCTTTTGTAGTGTGTACGCAGTTAGTTAGTTAGTTAGTTAGTCGACAGATCATCCTCGTTGCACATCGAACCATTCAGTCCATAAGTGCTAATTTCTAATGTTAATTGTTGCTGTACTAACACTAGGTACTCTTAGCCGGTTCTCGGTTCGTTACTACTGTCTAATGCTGTGTGGTGCATCAGTATGCATCACTCTCTTTGATGAATCAATTTCCTTCTAGCGTAAGTTACGTTCTGTATGCAACTCTAGTGACTCTTGAACTGGTGTTCTTCCCTTTTGGATTTGATTTTTTCCCAAAAACTTGTTGAGTTTCCTTGGATCTGGTAGGGAACCTAGGATAGAAACAACACATCTGGTGATAGTACTAGTCACTGATCCTTTCGGCTGAGTGTAAGCCTATCGCCTTGCTTAATGATCTTTAGCTAACTAAACTATGTCCTAGAGCAGATTAGCTACCCACCTAGGGCCGAATCAGGCTATGACAAAGAAAAAATCAGCAAACAGAATGCGGAACCCCGCCCACCAGGGACACCTACGGGAAGATCCCAATTATCCCTCATTACTCAATTCTCAACTAGTAAAGCTTATCAGCACTTCACTAATCTATTCTAGCTAACAGAGCCACGTATCACTTCACTACTCTAGCTAGTTTCCACTAACAGTGCTAATCATCACACTATAGTTTAACAAGGCCACAGTCTATATTAATTATAACGAATATATATATAATAGGTTATACCTTACGGCACTGCAGTTTACACTAAATTACATCTAATGGTAGCCATACAGGCTCGTGTAAACTAAATCAAATATCTCCTTCACACGTTAGATGTTCTAACTGCTGCAGTGACAAGCATGTCTGCCTAGATCCACATTTTCAAGTTTCCCCAGTTGGTCCCAACTCGGGTTTTTATGGCAACTCCTAAAGTTGGCCACGTGACGTTATCCTTTATGCCCCCACACAGGTGGCACAGTGGCAGATCATCCCTTGTCAGGAAACTATTTTCCTGGCTTAAGTCCTGTCAAAGTTGTCAGTAATAGTTTAGATTCTCAAAACAAGCCAGCGAGTTTCTGTCGAGTTACAACAAAGAGTTGCAAATAACCCCGTCAATCCTCTCGATGTGCCGGAAACCAAGAATTGACAGATGCACTGTTTTCTCCCTAGTCGGGCACTTCCGACTTGTTGATAAACTGTCAATCTTCTGTTCCGTGGTGACAATCCCAGCAGCCATTTCCCTCTGATGTCCGGCAGTATAGATGACAAACGGAACCATTCCATATCCTAAGCCGACAATCATATGTGATTCTAACGGTTAATGAACTGCCAACTCGATGTATCCATTCCTTCTCACTCACCACCAAATGTGTTTATGGGCTGACACGATGTAACCTGTGCAGCTGTGTTTACTCTGTTAGTAAAAATAGTTGTCGCTGGCAGATCGTCCGATTAATCCGAAAATCCTCTATAATAATCAACCTGTTAAACACACGGTTTTATTTTGTGACAATACCTCTCATACATCTGTATGATTGCCAGACTTGGTGCTCAAAATAGCCCATTAAGAGGCATGCGTAGCTGCAGCCCATTTAGATGATTATCACAACACCAGTTATCTGGTCGGATTATACTGGCACCTTGCCGTCCTGACAGACGATAGTTTGGTACATTGTGCTTCAAAAAGGTATAATAACTACAACCCATGGCGGTAGCGAATGTGACTGATAAGACCAATTCGCGCTGTATCTATTCGTCCACAATGGATGCATGTGAACACATGGTCATTTCCACCATCTTACGTCTCACAAGCTCGGTGTGTGACCTACCTGCAATCATTTTTTCCTTTGTCTTTAATCCATTTCTGATATTTGCCCTCCGTGCAACACAATCATTGGCGACTTGCTCCCAAGGTGCAATATCAATCCCTGTATCAATCATCTCCCACTTACACACATCTTTGTATCGTATTAGTGTCAAAGACTGAAAGATAAAGGCCGGAGGTCTTCTCAAGATAGAAGACCACCGGGAAGAGTGGTCAAACTCAAATAGATTAGAGGTGATACAGTGCCCCGATATCAGGGCAGGGTAGGTGATAGAATGGGGGACTATTAACTAGTTCTCTCATGAGACACGGAGACGTTGACCAGACAGTTAGCACTCTGGTCACGACAGGATCACGCCTACGTGATAGCCACGATTGCCACTCAACAAGAGACAGCTAATGTAAGCGTGCCAGGTGTAACGGCACGCAAAAAGCCGAAGGACACCTCAAGGTCCTTCCGCGTGCTGTGTAGCCACGCGAGTAAGAAAGTCAGACTGGGGACTGACTTTGTAGCGAGCACCTCGTGTAGTGTTGATAGGAGATTTGTGTAACCAAATAGATAGAATTAGCATTAGGGTTTAGAAAACTAGTGATAGGCAATTCTGTGACTTTGTGTGTGGTTTTGATAGCGACTGTTATGTACTTGTGAAGAGCCAACGGCAATAAAATGTATCATTTATTTCCTCTCACACGACTTGCAAGTTTCTTGTATGGTGTGGGAGAAGTAATCTGATGATGCCTTACACATAGGTTGTTGACAATTAGAATATAATTTGTTGCGTATCCCTTACGGGACGTTGCAAGTCAACACCAGCATTTTTCAGCTGCTATTGATGTACTAGGCAAGTGTTACGTTCAGTAGTTTGCCATTGCTTTCTGAACGACCGGCTCCCATACCAGCACGTTATAACACAACGCGACACGGTCTGCTGCACAAATCGGTCGCAGCTGAGTTTCGAACACCTGGTACCCGGCTCACGAACCGCGTTCGCAAGCCTTTGGCCACGGAGCGCTGCATCGTATTATTAGCCGACCCCGATATCTTTTACCCATCTGTAATTTACCAAATAAGATCTCCTTTGGTATTCTACCACCATCTGTCCTCCTAATGTGTCCTTTCCATCGAAGTCTACGAAGACTGAGCATGGAAAAAACCGTCACACATCCTGATCTTTCCAGTACTTCAGTATTTGTGATTTTCTGGTCACATTACTCATTGTTAAATTCGAGAGCGCTATAGGTGAGCACAACTTCAGTCACGATCTATAGTAGCGATGACGGGGTTGAATCTCTTATCCAAAAGGAACTGGAGTGCCTTTAAACCATCATGGTGAGCTAGCTTCACAGTGACATTACATCAGCTCGATAGCAGTAATTTCCATAGTCGCTACCAATGTACTAGGCTAGGTCTACCCGCACTGGTCTGAAAGATATCCTGGCGCTGCTGGAGATTGAACCCGGACCGATTTGGGTAAGCAAACACACTAACCACTGTACCACCGCGGCTCCTCAGACCATGCTACTTTTCCCCTTTCAACTTTGGAAATGTTAAACATTTCCCAAAACGTCCAGATTCTCACATGGTGCGGATCTCTGGAATCAGGATATTTAGTTGTGTATTTTTTTTGCCCCTCCGGGACACTTCATAGCTCGCGCCGTGAACGGCCCCTGGGGGTGACACGTGTGTACACAAAGACGGGTAACTGGACCCCGAGTCTGCCTCGGCTCTCCCCATACAATTGTATTGGCATGTTATCTTCGATGCCAGCGGTGATGTAACGCCGCGGCCCGCTGTGAGTGAGCAGTGTGGCATTATCGTGCTTGTTTTGTTTGTTATGCCAGCCGATTTGTCACTCTCTGGGCTAGTTCAGATTAAAGAATTAGCTGCAGTTTCTCGGCCACAGATGTGACTTACCTCCCATTTAAATCATTCACTACATAATTGTTTGTGGAAGTGGATTCACTCTTGTATACCGTACGTCACTCACAGTGGCTCACATATCCACCAAAATCCACAACAATTTTCCAAACACCGTTTAGGCTGGTTCCAGTAGTTGAGACTCTATAGGTTCATATGAAGTAAAATACGATTATATAACTCGTACTTCATTCCAGTGCTTCTACAAGTCATTTCTGATAATCTGCGGGTTCATATGTGACGGAATTGACCGTTTCTTTCTTAAACCATCAACTTCAAATTACTATTGCCAATCATGGCCCGAAATTTACTCCAAAAAATGAGTAGAAAACAGACGAGTTTTGAGCACATACTCTAAGAGTTAAAAAGTCTAAATCCCAGAACTGGCACCAGTGCTAGTTATTTTTTTACTGATCTGCTTTCTGTGATTGTTGTACTGTATTATGTGTCGGTTGTTTCATGTTATTATTAAGCTATAGCACACAGATACTGTGTATTGGGGGTAGTGAATTTCGTGTCACAATCCCGACAGCCCGTAGTTGAAAGTCAGCCGCGAGTGATTTAGGAGCAGGCCGGTTTGTGTAGATTTTCACAATTACACGGTTATTCAGAATGCGATGGCAAACTACTGAACGTAAAACTGTCTAGAAAATCATAAAGAGTCAATCACTGCTGGGATTAATTTCGACGTCCTGTACAGGACATGCAGCTAAATTTTAACAGCACACAAACGCAGCATATTCAGCGTAATAGTTCGTGAAAGAAACATGCACACGCGCGCACACACACACGCCCGCACGGCGCAGCAGTAAAGTGGCGTGATGAGAAGCAAACTTTTTATTTAATGGTTTAGCTCATTCTGTAACAGGAAACGCAATGTTCGTGAATCTTGTTCATTATAAGATGTAACCCAGTCAGTTTGTCAGTCTGTCACGTCTAGACAGATATTATCCACTCAGTCCAAATAGTTACTTAACACATTTCTATCCAGGTTGTTACCTAGCTTATCATTATGCAGTAGGTATTTTGCAGAAAGTCGCTGTCATCACTGCCCACCGAAAAGGTTCTCGATCTATGGCCAGCTCTCTTGCCTCATGCACCTTCATACCCAAGCTGTCTGCAATGTCCTGTGTTCATCTGCATGCTGGTCGACCCCTCCGTCTCCACCTAGAAAATACTTCTTCCATCACCGTTCTTTTCCTATCCACTGTAATATGGTCAGCGTATTTCAGGTTTAATTATGTATACAAGCCGGTTTTCTTCGATGTTCAGATATTGTAGAATGTCATAATTTTATTCTTCGTCCACGATGTTCTAAGAACTTTTCTGTATTAGTGAAACCCCTAATGTTCTGTAGTAATTGCGAAAAGATACATGACTCACAACTGTATGTTGCCAAAGGAAAGATGCGTGTTCTCAACAATTTACTGTAACTTGGTTACTGGCGTTTTGCCATGGGTTCTTAATACCGTGTAATCTCTGCATTACTCTTGTCTGTCTGTCAGTCAGTCTGTCTCTCCATCCGTCTGTTTGTCTTTCCGTCCGTTTCTCTGTCTGTCCGTCTCTCTCTCTCTCTCTCTCTCTCTCTCTCTCTCTCTCTCTCTCTCTCTCTCTCTCTGTTAGTAAGTTTATGATTGTGAGTTAGTATATGTGTATGTGAGGGAGGTGAGTGTGTATTTGTGTGTTATTGAGTGGGTGCAGGACTGTGAGAATTTGTGTAAATGATATAAATATGTATGCAAGTATGTGTTTATGAATGTATCTGTGTCTGCCTGCTGCCTGTCTGATAGCATGATAATGTGCATTATTTATGTTTACAACATTCATTTGTCAATGTGTTTTTCCTATGTGAATGTAACATGCACAATTGATGACCGAAAGGTGAGTGATTGGAAGAGACGAATGTAAGATGGGTCTGCGTGCCCAATTTGTGACCCTTTGACAATAATGTTCGTTCGTTCGTTCTCTCCGTCCGTTAGTTCGTCTATATAAAGTTAAAAGAACATTCACATATTCTAGACCAAGACATGGTGAGGTGGGGTGGACAGTTCGTCCCCAACATCGTCTTTCCGACCCAGGATATTCCCAGGGAGTTGGACAATTGTCTGATACCCACTTTTTAAGGCTGGGTAGCTCCCAAAGCGGTACTGGTCAGGGAAAAACAAAACCCCACGTCTTCTGGGAAGTGAACTCAAACCATTATAGGGGAAGCCACCCCTGCGCGGCTACCTTTAAATGTAATAGAGATAAGTATAAAGGAAAGGCCGGTCTCTCTGGCTGTGGGGTTACAACACTTTCTCTCTGTAATCCCGTTTATCACGCAGAGTCTCGCAGCGGAGCGAGAACTGAGGTGGTTCGACCCCCGCTCGTGACTTGCGGATACTGAGCCGGCCGCTCAGAAAGCAATGGCAAACTACTGAGCGTAATCTTGCCAAGAGATCAACAGACAGCTGAAAGATGCTGCTGTTGACAGCTAAGTCCTGTAAAAGGATACGCAAAACATAAAGGAAAGAAATAGGAAAGGGGGGGGGGGAGAAAAGGGCTAACAAGAGATAGAGGGGGAGAGAAAAAGATCGAAGTGTGTGTGTGTGTGTGTGTGTGTGTGTGTGTGTGAGAGAGAGAGAGAGAGAGAGAGAGAGAGAGAGAGCGAGAGAGAGCGAGAGAGCGACAGGATAAAAGAGATGAGGGGGATGCGATAGAGAGAGAAAGAGAGAGAGAAATTTCCATCGCGCTATCGATATTTTAGACAATTAATGAATGCGTGGGCTGAAATGCCACTGAGACATTATGTTTCTACAGAACGACGTGAGATAGTCTGCCACAGTGTTGAGTGGCAGACATCATGGAATCTTCAGATTACGATAATAGATTATCCGTCGTTTGACATCATCAGTTCCCAGACTAGGGATTTCACTTCATTGTTTGAACCAACCAGCCATAAATAATTAAAACGGAACGTTATCTCCGACATCTGTAGCATGGTGTTTCTTCCAGTGCGAACCAGTGGATGTGGCATTCTGACATTATACCTGGTGAAGTCGGTGGCTGCATGGAGAGGCAGATATTTTCTTCATGGCCGCGTTTAGAAAGGAAGGTACTTTTAAAGATACTACTGTTGCTTTAGACCTCATAGCGTTGTTTTTAAGAAAATGAAAACGGCAAGAGTGCTGGTCGTTTAGAAAGCAATGGCAAACTACTGAACGTAAACTTGCCAAGAAATCACGAACAGCCAAAAAATGCCGGGGTTTACTGTGACGTCCTGTAAAGGATATGCAACTAACTTTTTAAATGCTGTTTTAGGCCTTCACTTATTCTAGGTCAAGACATAGTGAGATGGGGTGGGCAGTTCTTCCCCACCATCGCCTTTCTTGCTCAGCACATTCCCAGGAAGTTCGGAAAATTGTTTGGTACCGGCTTTTATAAGGGTTGGGTCAAGCCCAAGGCGGGAATGATAAGAAAAAAACCCTACCTCTGCTGGGAAGTGAACCCAAATCATGATCTAGGCAAGCCAGTGCGGCGCGGCTTCATTTAAATGTAATCGAGATAAGAATGTAAGAGAGGAATTGAGGGGTAGAAGAGAGGGGACAAGGGTAATAGAGAGATAGACAGAGAGCAAGAGAGAGAGGGAGAGAGAGCGTTTGAGCCACTTTCAGAAAGGAAAGGCTAAGTTGAAGTACAGGCTTGTGGGACAAGTACAAGAGTTGTCCGTTGCTCTGCGTCCTCGGTTGCCGTAACTCATAAAGACCACCCCGTGGTCGATACTACTGTTGCAGGGCTAAGTATTTGGCCTTCACATGTACCATTGAAAGTCGGCAGTTTCCTTCCTCATGGCAATTCTTTCCCAGACAGGTTTTAAAATATCCGCTAACCATTTTACGAGGCTGGGTTGACTGGGAAACATCTGATGGCTGTGGAAATGTGGTTTCTGAGGAGAATGCAAATGCCATGGACAGACAGAAAAACCAATGACCAAGTCCTACAAGAAACAAATGAAGACTGATTAGAGAAATTAGGTGTAGATAGTCACAATTTTTTGGTCACGTTATGAGAAGAAATAAATTGGGGAACTTGGTGACAACTGGCAGGATCGGGGGGGGGGGGAAGAGAACAAGGGGAGGGAAATACCTTGATGGCTTGACCACGTTGTATGGTGGAGCTGGTCCACGATTCTGGTGATCGAGTGAGATGGCAGAACATGACCGCCCACAGTTACCGGCATGACACATGAGGACGATGTTAACTGGGAGGGGAAACAAAAAACAAACTCAAATTCTGCCGGTACTGGAAATTGAGAAGCCGAGACACATAGTGGTTAGTACTCTTACCTGCCAAGAAAGTGGTACGGATTCATTCCCCAACGGTAGCAGGATTATTTTTACGATCAGTACAGCCCTATTATGAGGATTGTCTGGAAAAGAAAAGAAGAGGGGAACTGACCACCCCACACCATTATGTTGTGGCCTAGGTGATCATGTGCAAACCTAATGTTTCAGAAACTTTAGGCAGTATCCGCCATGGAACTACTTTAACTGGAAATTGAACTCAGAATCTCTGCGTTGATCAGCCAGCGCTTTAGTTGGAGTCTTAGAAAGCTTGTAGCTAGTGCACTGACTTACCTACACAGTATTATACCTTTCATTTCCCGGCAGTGAAGGATCTGTTTCTTCTGGCCAATATGTCTCTGAGATAGAGGAGGATGGCTCTCAAAGAATAGTCAGGGGGAAATAACGCGACCCACGTTATACTGATATGCATCATATGTCTACCATTTATCTGAATGACATGCTTAGTCTTCAGACACGCTAACTGCATCTTGGTGTATACACAATGAACGCCCCCCCCCCCCTCCCCGAGTACAGGCATATATACTGCATTATTTATATTAAAATGTGAATATAAAATGTTTAAAAAGTCTAATAAATACACTGTTAATTCTGTTTTTTTTTTTTTTTTTTTTTTTTTAGCATATCCTTTACAGGACTTAGCTGTCAACACCAGCATCTTTCAGCTGTATGTTGATCTCTTGGCAAGATTACGCTCAGTAGTTTGCCATTGCTTTCTGAGCGGCCGGCTCAGTATCCCGCAAGTCACGAGCGGGGGTCGAACCGCCTCAGTTCTCGCTCCGCTACGAGACTCTGCGTGATAAACGGGATTACAGAGAGAAAGTGTTGTAACCCCACAGCCAGAGAGACCGGCGTTAATTCTGTTACCTTAGGAAAATAAGTCTTATACCCTCCTCACAAGAGGCAGGAACTACAACTCTTTAGTTGTCATTTCCGTTCTAGCCAGTAAGTTCAATGTGCTGTGACGAAACTCAGTCGCTGGCACATCGGCGCGCCCGATTGGTCATGAGTTTGCGCATCTGAGGAGGAGCATATTAGGATGAAAGCAGATGATGATTCAACACGGCGCAGTACATATTAATTGTCTGGGGTTAGACCGAGGCTGGTATTATTTTCTCCACGGGTTTTACACATTTCATTTATAACAGTGTCCGGAGAGAGACAAAGAGTTCGGGTATTTTCTTTCGTGCATAATTTCATTGAGAAAAGTCAACACGTGCAACTTTAAGTAAACCTTACTACTAACTACCTTGGCAAAATATTCAAAGTTTAAAAATCTAACCAGAACAGAATATTTACAGCAAAGTATGGATTCTAGTGCCTGACCAGGTTTCAGGGTCCGCCGGGTTTTTACACTTCATCTCGATGGGGGTGGTAGGCAGCAGGAAGTGTAACACTTGCTAAAATTTTAATTCTGTAAGACGTGCCTTGCTAGTTTGGTTTCACATGCTTATCCACTGGGCATGGTCAGCAGACAGGATGGCCACCTTATGTCCAACTTGACCCGCACAATGCAAGTAAAAGTATATTTATGGCGTGACTGATTCTGGCATTGACACACACTTGGACACTCGCCGGGGAAATGGAGTTCGTCTACTGTGGTAGGATTTTTCTTGTGTGAAATAGCTGGAGACAGAAGCATCATTAGAGGTATCCATAGACAGGGACAGTGATCCTTTATAAACTAAACCAAACCATGCATCAGTAATGTTGTTACCCGGCTACGCAGGCGTGATGCTGTCTCGCACAGCCTTGACACCACCGCAGACTTGATGATGTCACACGCAGCCATCATGACGTAGCACACCAGCTTGATTATAATATTACACGCAGTCATGATGACATGAGGGTATGATGATGTCACGCGCAGTGTCACAGGCAGTCAATGGGATATCAGCGCAGTCACGTGTCATTAGCAATCCAAAACTTAGTATTGCAACATCCCAATAATCATTTGCTGCTCGGTATTGCATCACATTCTGGATAATTAGTAAACAGGCGGGGAAAAAATCCCCGGAAGCCTTGGAGATATGGTTTTATAGAAGAATATTGAAAATTAATTGGATAGCCAAAATGAGCAGACGAGACGTTTTATATTAAGCGAAGTGCAAAGACAACTTATCACAAACAGAAAGAAGCAGTCATCGTTCTTTGGCCACGTTATGAGAAGATAAAAACTGGAACATGTGACAACCGGATAGTGTCAGAAGATTCTTTAGAGTCTTGTGTCATGGCACGGAAGGGAGTCAACACACGAATTGATCCATGCCGTCGGAGATCGCAGTGTGTGGAGAGACATGATCGCCCACGCCAGCTGACAAGGTACTGAATGATTGGATCCTCCCAAAGAATCATTTGCTACTCCCACTATAATGCAAGGAGCAGCCGTGATATAGTGGTTAGTGCGTTTACCGGCCGATACAATTGTCCGAGTTTATTCTAAAGCAGTGTCAGGATTATCTTTTCCGACTATAATGGCTCTATGGTCAACCCAGTTTCATAGACATGGGCACCAGACTTTGATGAGTTTATGGGAATTGTTTCGGGATGAAGAACGATGAGGCGTGGGGGGGGGGGGGAATTGCCACCCCTGCTTCGTTATATGGTGGCGTAGAGTATGTGAAAGCCTAATATTTCACACCCAAACGGCATTATCTGCCAAGGGATTATGGTTACCTCACCAGAATGCATCCTAACCCAGCATGACATTGCTAGCAGTGCACACGCGCAGGAGTTCCCTAGCAATAATCCGCTTGGGTATATGCGCCACATTTTTGTAAGCCTGTGCGCACGGTGCAATAGGTGGCCAGTCTGCCTCTCCCGTAGCAAGCGACGAGGGAAGGCATCGAAGCAATGCCTGACCGCGCTCATGCCATTGTCAGCATTATTTCATAACCGTTACAGCAACGCATAGTGCAGTCATAGCTTGATTTTTAACCCCCGCCTCTCGGATCCGCGGGCAGGGGATTCGAGATTTTAAACCATACAAGCCTGTCTCTGAGTCATCAGTTTATGTTCCATGTACCGCATGTTTATGCTGTAGCTTGCAGAAATGCCACCAGTGGTAAATTGGATTGCTGGAGAAATTTCCAGATACAAACAAGCCATGCGGCAACACGCCATATTTTCAGCTATTAGTGGGACACGGGCAGTTTAAAAAAAAAAAAAAAATTGTAAGCAGAAGACTGAGGAAAGAAATTGTACACTTATTGGATCTGCATGAGGAGTTGATCTCGAGGTTGTGAAGTGCTCTTGGGAATTGTTCTAAACACGTTTAACATTTGAGTTCTAAAGAAGTTAAACATTTGTGATAGACCTTCGGTGAATTATTGATGTAGCAGGGTGGATGGCGAAGACGTAATCTTCTTAACAGACACTGAATTATGTTGAGGAAGCGAGTAGAAACAATGCGATAATGAAGGGGCATAGAATGGGGTCGACAGTATAATTGGTTAAGATAGTTGCAGGTGGTTGCAGAAAACCCAAGCATTTATGGGCTACTTATGATTTACTTGGTAATTTTCACATTCGGTAGTTTGCCACTGACATCAGCGCAAAGCGATCTGCTTACAAATCGCCCTCGGGTGATGTGGAAGCCATGACTCGGTATATCGGGGAACTGCGTTTAACAAAACCCCGTTGCGTGCTTGTCTGTTGATATTCACACTTTTTGCTCCCGATCGTACTGTAAAGACTCCGACTTCGTTAGGCTCTGTTCTTTGTTGACAGAAAAGTATTTAATTTCGCTTTTACTGTTCCATCTGTCTGCCCGCCGGCGTTTAAATCCTACCTTTGGCCAGAGTTTTTGTAAGTAACCGGGTTCACAACAAGTGGGTAAGATAGCCTTGAGCTGGGGGGAAAACGTGTCTGAAAATAGCTCCACTGCCCTGTTCAAAGCGGAAATGCTGTACTGGTAGTCTTCATGAAAAATGTTAAAAGAAATAACATTATTACATTGTACAGTTACACTTTCTTTATCCTGATTTACCTAATATCAGCGTGCGTTTTGTTGTTGTTCTAAAGTGTCCATTGTTTGCCTGTAGAATTACTGTTTAAAAGTTTTGCATCATCCATACAACCAATGTTATCAACACATACATTCATTCTGCTGTTGTTAGTAACTAATCAAGTACCCTGGCGTGGGCGATCAAGCTTCTCCATATCTTACGATATTCGTGAGCATGTATTAGTCTGCTGAGAACTTTCCGTGCCTTGACTAAAAGCTGTCAAGAATTTCCTCTTGCTGTGTCTTCCTTTACATATTTTTTTCACAAATATAAATCCAGTTGTCCACATTCACAAAAATGCCTTCGTCAGCACATCCAACAGTTACACACCTATTACTTACTGATACCAAGCCGTCTTGATGGACTACCGTTTGTAAACTATGGAGTTATAGTATTATACCTCTCATTTGCACATCGCCTGGGCTGAATTTAGAGACCGTGTGTTGTCCATGCATCATGATCCCTCGCTCTGCAAGCCTAGTGTACTCCGGGAGAATTTAGTTAGTTGCATATCTTTTACATGACGTCACAGTCAACCCCAGCATGTTTTGGTTGTTTAATTTCTTGTTATGTTTACGTTCAGTAGTTTGTCATTGCTTTTTGAACGATCGGCACTTATACCTGTATGAAACCATCACAAGGCGGCCTGCTTCCAAATCGCACGCAGCTATGTTTCGAACGTGGTTTGCCGTATTAGGACATGCTTTCGTAACCCCTTTGCCATAGCGCTGGCTGAAGGTAGTTCCGGAGGAAAGGAAGCTACGCTACGTCTGGAACAAGACAAGCTGCAGAAGCTGCCGGATCAGCAATGTTCTGTCTGCCCGTCAGAGCTTCCATCCTAGACCAATTTCCGACAAAGACTTAAGGCCTGGTCTTCCTTGCCATGGCATTTTCATTTAGTTCTTAGGTTGCATTGCCTTGCACCAGGGTAAGGCTTGTACCCTCACAATTGCGCTCCTCCGCCTGAAGCCGTTGGCACAATGTGAGTGTTGGGTTTGGTGAGCACTGGCCAACATTTGGCGCTAACAGGAAGCAGGTAGAACTATCTACAGTTATGCAGTAGTTCATGTACTTCTGACTAAGACCTGACTGGTGAAAAGGTCAACTTGACCGGCGAGGTCACGTGGTCTCTACATACCATGAGTATCCTGTCCAGCAACCAACTTAGTTTCTCCAGAAGGCAGAACAGACAGACACCTATACAACCACATACAAAATATACAGACATTATTGTAACTGATGTGTATGCGTTATCAGAAAAGGCCAGGAGATAAAACAATTAACATGATTTACCTTACCACTGTTTTATGCAATTTGCTATCACTAATTTTAAGCAGGTATGCTCATCTGATTACTTTCTTTCTCCTTCTTTGTCACTTGATACATGTGAAATAGTAAAGATCTTTTGTTTTGGTATCAATCTGAGAGTAATGTTCATAATTATGTGTGTGATATTTCATTCCTGATAAATACTGTCATTCTTTTCCTGGTATTTTATCTATGAAAAATACTAGTATTGTTTTGGTATAAATTTTGCATGAGAAATATGGAATATATTTTTGTGTATTATGTCTGTAAAGAACCTAGGAGCAGTTAAAAATCAAAGAAGCTACATGAAGGTTTACACACACAAAAACGGTAAAGGACCCTGATATATTGTGCTAAACCCATATTTGTATAGCCCAAGTGGCTGTCATCGGGCGATGTATTTAGTATATGCCAGCTGCCTTTACTTTCCAAGACATATCCTGTGACCCTTTTTAGGCTGGGTCAAGCTGGGAGTCCTGTGTCAATTTTGAAAAAATCTGGCTCGATGCAGATTTGAACCCATAACTACCAGGCTATCAGGCGAGCATCTATATACTACACTAGCACATCTCCCTACATGAAGCTGTATTGTATGAACATGACAAGCCGAGTTATCTCCATCCAAGTGACAGTTTAAACTCCTGTGTTCTTATTGTATCATCCTGGCTCAGGATGGTCGATTCAGCCACCCCCAGCCTCACTCTAGGACTGACTGATGACAATATGGTCTACCTGGGACATGATGGGCACACAACAACAATTTGTGTGAGATACTGATCATGGTTGTGGCATTGTATTCATAAGGCATATTGATAGATTATTGACTTCTGCAAATGCATTCCTGAAGATGAAAAGTATCTGATGCAATAAATCACTTTCACTGAATGTCAGAAAGAGAGTGCTGAATGTTATACTGAATCCGTTCTGCTGTATGGTAGTGAATCTTGGAATGTGAATGAATGAATAAATGAGGAAGAGCTTGGAGGCAGCAAAGGTGTGGCTTCTGAAACAAATGTTGTGAATACTTAGACTGCCAGAGTAATTAACAATGATTGCATGGAAGAGGCTAATGCAAATGTAACATTATACACAACTATAAGAAAAGGACAGACAATGTTCTGTGATCTTATAATAAGGTAAGAGGCATTGGAGAACATATTGATGACTGGACAGATCAGCAGCATAAGAAGCAGAGGCAGACCAAGAGAAATGATGCTGGATGGTCTAAGATGGTGGCATAGGGGGATCTCAGCTGTAGACTTGATTCAGAACCCCAATGTCTGAGGACTGTGGAGAGACATGAGCACTTATATCATTTAGCAGGACATATGATGGTGATGATGATGATGATGATGATGATGATGATGATGATGATGATGATGATGATGATGATGATGATGATGATGGAAACTACTTATAATTGCCTTGTGAGTGTATGAGCAGCCTACATGCTACAGATGGTGCTCAGTGATGGTTGGTCCCAGACTAGGTATACAAGAAAACGCAAGAGCTGACATTCAATGAAGGTGGATCATAGGCAAGCAATGCAAAGATCATTAAGTATAGGCACTCAGTAATGGTGGATCAAAGACATGGTATACAAAGATTAGTTAAAGCTGACACTGACTTATGGTGGGTTGTACATAAAATATTAATGAATGCTGTTTTTTTTTCTCTCTTTCTCTCCTTCTTACAGCTCCAGAGGTTCTAGCTCAACAGCCATATGGGAAAGAAGTTGATTGTTGGTCCATAGGTGTTATAGCTTACATTTTGTGAGTATTTATGTTTTATCCCTGCATTCACCTCTGTCCCTCAGAATCTCTCTCTCTCTCTCTCTCTCTCTCTCTCTCTCTCTCTCTCTCTCTCTCTCTCTCTCTCTCTCTCTCTCTCTCTCTCTCTCTCTCTTCTCTCTCTCTCTCTCTCTCTCTTCTCTCCTCTCTCTCTCTCCCTCTCTCTCTCTCTCTCTCTCTCTCTCTCTCTCTCTCTCTCTCTCTCTCTCTCTCTCTCTCTCTCTCTCTCTCTCTCTCTCTCTCTCTCTCTCTCTCTCTCCATCTGTTCATCTGTCTATTAATGTTGCTTTGTGGCTCCAGTATGAATTTTAAAAAAAAGTATATAGGACACTATTTGTTACATTTTTGCAGCCTTCTTCACAAATCTGTATATGTATATGAAATATTGCTTAATAGCTTTCTCTTATGATAATAGTTTCTGCTGTCAGTTTTTCTGTTTATGTTGCTCTTATTAATCACATCGTTATCTCATCCTGTAACCCCGAATATGGGTCAAAGGGGTGGGGTATTATGTTGGAAGCAACAACAATCAGAGTCACAAATTGGGCATGCAGGCCCTTCTTTCATTTGGTCCTTCCAATCATTCACTTGGCCCTTCCAATCACTCACCTGTCGTTCATCAGTTGTGCATGAGAGAGAAAGAGAGAGAGACACACACACACATCATCATCAAATGCTCTACTTAACAGTCTGTCATCAAATGCTCTACTTAACAATTTGTCATCATTAGCTCTTCTTAACAGACTGTCATCAAATGCTCTATTTAAGTCTGTCATCAAATGCTCTACTTAACAGTCGGTCATAAAATTCTCTACTTAATAATCTGTCATCACACGCTGTGCTTAACAGTCTGTCATCAAATGCTCTACTTAACAACCTGTCATCAAATGCTCTACTTATCATCAAATGCTCTACTTATCATCAAATGCTCTACTTATCATCAAATGCTCTACTTATCATCAAATGCTCTACTTAAGTCTGTCATCATATGCTCCACTTAATAGTCTTTCATCAAATGCTCTATTTAACATGTCATCAAATGCTGTACTTAACAGTCTGTCATCAAATGCCCTGCTTAACAATCTGTCATCAAATGCCCTACTTAACATTCTGTCATCTAATGCTCTACTAACAGTTAGTCATGAAATGTTCTACTTTGTTTTTCATCAAATGCTCTACTTAACAGTCTGTCATCAAATGCTCTATTTAACACAAATTCATCAAATGCTCTACTTAACAGTCTGTCATCAAATGCTCTATTTAACACAATGTCATCAAATGCTCTACTTAACAGTCTGTCATCAAATGCTCTATTTAACACAATGTCATCAAATGCTCTACTTAACAGTCTGTCATCAAATGCCCTGCTTAACAATCTGTCATCAAATGCCCTACTTAACATTCTGTCATCTAATGCTCTACTAACAGTTAGTCATCAAATGTCATAAAATGCTCTACTAAGTTTGTCATCAAATGCTCTACTTATCAGCCTGTCATCAAATGCTCTATTTAATACTATGTCATCAAATGCTCTACTTAACAGTCTGTCATCACGTGCTCTACTTAACAGTCTGTCATCAAATGCTGCCTTATCATTAAATGCTCTACTTAAGTCTGTCATCAAATACTCTACTTAACAGTAGGTCATAAAATGCTTTACTTAACAATCTGTCATCACATGCTGTGCTTAACAATCTGTCATCAAATGCTCTACTTAAATGTGATCGGTTTTTATTTTGAAGAACATGAGTTTAAAATATTGCGATTGTGTAAAATAATTGTATTAAAAACAAGAACCTTGCACACTTAATGTGAAGGCTTACAAAAGAGATAATTGCAAAACAATCTTACTAACTGCATGTATAGGTTTACAAACAAGAACACAAATACAAAATAAAAGTGACCTTTGTAAGTTGCAAATTTTGTCCTTAGTTCTGCCCCTTCAGAAGAATTGCATTGGATTTCCAGGAGTAAACAATTCAGTAGGATTAGGATAGCTTTAGATGTATTATCTATTACATTTGAAAGACTAGATTACCTGAGGAATGAAATATATTCGTAAAATATTGTTTATTTGTTTTTACTCTCGTGTATCAAATATTAAAGATAAAGCTTACAAGCAATTTATTCTAGTCAGTTAATAATAATGGAGGCAAACAGATTATAATTATTGGTCTTGTTAATTTTCCAATGTCAGACTGTGTGGTTATCCTCCCTTTTATGATGAAAATGATGCCGAGTTGTTCAAACAGATATTGAAGGCCCAGTATGAATTTGACTCTCCATTTTGGGATGAGATATCAGACTCAGGTAAGTTATGTTTTCCGCTGTTTGTTTTTTGACAGGTCACCATATTAGAGGTGTAGTAGGACACTAGGTCAAAGTTCAGTCCCCAATAATATAGGGATGCTTTCCCCCTTATATGCTTGTATTTCTTCAGAACTGACCCAGTCCTCATAAAATGTCTTCCTCTGGGAAGGAACATGAGTGGTTAGGAAAGGATATAATCATACTAAAATTAACCACAAGTCCATTACAGGATGTCACAATCTACCTCAGCATTTTGGGCTGTTTTGTGATTTCTTAGGCAGTTTGTATGTTCAATAGTGTGCTATTGTTTTATGAATGACCAACACTTATATCTTTGAAATAAACACAAGGTGGTCTGCTTCCAAATCGTCTGCTGTTGATTTCGAACCAACGACTCAGTACGTTGAAAATTGTGAAATGTGTTAAATTGTGAAATGTGTTCACTGCCCCAAAGCCATAGCGCCGGTAATTACACTACTCCATAATGTAGTCAGATACCATATGTGAAGTGATAACATACATGTGTGAATACAATACAACAATACCATATGTTCTTGGTGCAGTTGCAAATGTTATAGTCCCAAGGCAGCAGAAAACAGATAGTTAAATCCCACAGCTACTATTGTGCAAATCTGTTTAGAGAAAGTAAACTTTGTACAAATACATGCTGGAGTTGAACACACTGACCCCTGAGTACCAGAGGTCAGTAGTGCAGTAGCTAACATGATTGGCTGCTGGCCACCATAAGCTCAATACACCACAAGGCGTGTAAAAGGCTCCTTTACATATAGCTTGATGTTACGTACAAATCTCCATAAAGAAACAGAAGTTTGGTAATCAATATCATGAAATTTATGATAAAATGAACTAGTTATTTACATCTTATATTTACCTACCTAGTATCATGACAACTAAGATTATTTTATTGTTAGCTTTGACAATTTTTATATTCATGTTTGAATGTCAAGTATGGACATTATATGCTGAACTAAGACAGGAAATCAAGCAATGCAGATGACTTTTTTCATATTTATTGTAGGAATAACATGCCATGATTGTTTCTCAAATTTCATATTGCAGAATATCAATAGAAAATGTGTGGGTGACCTCTAAACAAGCATAAAATCATGCTAGATTCATGGGTAGAGATGTACTGGCCTGTCCGACACTGTACATTGTGATTTTCTCAGGAACATGGACATAGAAATAAAAAACAACAACTGAAGAGCAAAAGATGTACTGGACAGATATGTAAAACATGGCACACCATTTACTATGACCAGACTAAGAGCATCAAGGCAAACAGGTTGAAGCTAGACAAGAGTGCCATGCGGAGACCCAAAGAAGAATAGTCAACCAACATAGAACTTGTGTCGTCAATCGCTGCACGCTAAGGAAGATACTGAAGAGGAGATCTGAGGACCTATGGACTAATATTTCATTGTTCAAAGAGGATGATCTATTGACTGTCTAAGTGACTAACTTAAACATTGACTGATGAATATATAGTTTGTTCATCAGCAGTAGACAAATAACAGTTCACTTTAGGGCATGACTGGTGGATGTTTGACTTCAATAGACAAATCCCAGCAGTTTGTTTGACTTCAATAGACAAATCCCAGCAGTTGAACCAAAGCCAGGTCTTTAATTGGTTTAAACATACCCAGCTATATAAAATACAAGGCTGTGCTTTTAGCTATGAAAAAACAAAGGACAGTTCAGAATAGAACTGTTCACCCTGGCTATTAAAGACACGATACATGTAGAATATGAGGAAAGTGTATTGTAGATTGCTCTACAAGAATCTACTGTTGAATACCTTTACCTGTCCTGAACTGTGTGTCATGAGAAGGAAGTAAATAGTTGTAGTCATTTCAGTCTGTCCAACAAGTACTCAGTATCGAAGAAGATTGGTCTTTAAGACAAATACAGTTGAGGAAGAGCAAACATTTGGGCATGCAAAGTGACATGCATGTGGGGGAAAAGATCATTATGGAGTGAGGCTTACTGGGGAAGCAGAGAAGAGGAAGACCACAGTGCAAATTCAAGATGTGATAGATAATTTACACAGGACTCCTGGCTTATAATGAAGAGGAATGTTGAAAGCCTGTTATGGCAGGCAAAGTTATGCATGTGATAAGCCACTGGATGATGATGAGTAGATTCCAGTTTGTCCAGCTAACGCTACTGTACATAATATCTATGGTGTGCCATTTAAATGAGCTTGTGTCAGCACTAGGGTGCACAATATGCAATTCTGTATGATTAAAGTTTGGGTTTGCTGTGTGCTGTGTAAGGAAGCAGTGATAGCAGTGACTAGACATTCTTTGCTGGATCAGTATTCATAGTTTCAAATTGACTTTGGAGTGGATTTTTAAACTTGACTTCTTGGTCAACTCAGCCAAACATGCATACCAAGAAATGTCTTAGGCAGTAAAGGTGTCCAGTGTGGTACTGACCACATCTCTCATTGAGTGCTGATGTGACATATATCACATATAGGTCTAGCACTGTTTGCTCAATGTAGCAAATGTGTATAAAAGGGCCCTTTACTTTTCCCCTAAGCTGTAGAAGGAGTTGCATGGCTGTTACGGTTACTGCATAGCATCATGGCAACAGCTGTTACAGTTACTGCACAGCATCATGGCACCAGCTATTACGGTTACTGCACAGCATCATGGCACCAGCTGTTACGGTTACTGCACAGCATCATGGCCCCATCACTGCATGTGTTGTATTTGAGATCATTCAGGTCATTGTATTATTATTTTTCTTTTTGTTATTCACATAACTGACTTGAATATTTTCAAAATTCCTGCAGCTAAAGACTTCATCCGTCACTTAATGTGCAAGGAGCCAAAAGAAAGATACACATGCAAGCAGGCAATAGCACATCCCTGGTAAGTATATATTCCCATATGTTTGTCTTGTCCTCCTGACATAGAAGACTCAGAATGGACATTAGTATCATTCATGATGACATTGCACAAATAGATGGGTACATTTAATGTTGTCTGTTAGTACTGATGTTTGTTCCATGCTCTGTCTTCATAGACTTAGATTGATAGGATACATTAGTAGAATGGATGATGGTATAATACCTAAGGACATCTTTTTTGGTGATATAAAAATGGGTGAAAGTTCTCGGGGTCAACTTCTACCATGGTACAAAGGTATGTGTAAGTTGGACATGGTGGATACAGGCTTTGATATTGCACCTTGGGAGCAAGTCGCCATATGTTGTGTTACATGGAGGGAAAAGATCAGGAATGGAATAAAGACAAGGAGAAAATGATTGCAAATAGGTCAGATGCTGAGCATGTGAGACGTCAGAGTGGAAATTACCATGTGATCATATGCACTCATTGTGGACGAACATTTACTGTGCAAATTGGTGTGTCCACTCACATTCGCTACTACCATGAGTTGTAGTTGTTATGACTATTTTAAAACACAATGTAACAAGCTATCGTCTGTCAAGATTGTAAGGTGCCAGTCTTAGTACTTGCAGAGTTGTTTTCTCTCCCTTGTATACTGTCTACATTTGGAAGTTAGAAAAACATATATGTGTTCACGTTGGGATGACAAACAGATGACTTTCTCTGCATCATATATTGTCTGTGTTTAGTCTTCAACTTCAGGAGAGGAGCAGAGAGGTAGCATTGTCTTTCCCAAGCCCTTTGAGGGAAGCACTTGATAGTGCTGGGAAAGCCTTCTGTGGGCTGCCAACTATCAAAGAGATAGCATTGGTTATTTTAGAGAGAATGATGATGATGTTGATGATGGTGACTATAAAGAAGAAGTAGCACAAAGTGATTTCTGTTATAGTTTAAAAGTATTGAATTAAACTGAAGTTGTTGTCCAAGGTGGTGGTGGTTGGGAGGGTGGGGGTGGGGGGAGGGGTTCATAGCATGTGTAGTGTGTTTCTCTGTGTGTGATATATTTTCTTACTATCCTGGTAGTCCTTTCACAATTCTGATGTGATTGTCTGATGTTCAGTCTAGTGTGAAATGCTACATTGCCTTTTGTCTCACAATTAAGAGACAGTGTTTGCATGAGCAATTGTGTGCATACATGGCTCATCCCTGTCACACTGAATGTTTATTTTAAACAGCAAGAGTAGTCTGTTGTCCTGAAGGAGCACACGCTACCCTTTGGTAAATTGGTAAATCAGACTGTGGTTTCTTGCTACCTATTCAGGAGTACAGCTTTTTAAGAAGTCTATAGCTTAGATTAAACCTATACCTATTCTGCAATCACTCAAGAAGAAGGTGGTGCTTTTGAGTTCAAATGTTAGAAATTCTTAAGATATCGATAAGAAGTAAAATATTGAAATTTTACCAGATCTGAACATCGAAGACAGCTGTCTCATAAATGATATCATGTCTCGTAACCTGAAATACTTTGGCCATATTAAATACTGCAGTGACTTGGAGAGAAAATGGATGAATAGTATGTTTTCTGGGAGACAAGGCCGGGGTCTACCAGCATGATGATGGACACAGGACATTGCAATCTACTTGGGCATAAGGGTACATGAAGCGGTAGAAATGGCAAGAGCTAGAGAGGCTTTTCGGCACACCTTGATGATAGTGACATTCTGTGAAGGATCCACTGCTTGATGATTTCCGAGACTATCATGGTGTATTCTGAGACATGAAGAAACAACTAAGAGTGCACAAGAAGGCAAAATAATGGGGAAAAGAACAAGAGTAGACCATGGAAAACATTTATAAAGCAGGCGTGTAGAGATGTTTCAGTCCAGATGTACATGGACTTGAGGAGAGCAAACCAAGATTGACATCTATCGAATGGATTGATCAGGAAGCCTCTTGGCCAGCCTACCTGCTTAAATACTTGATGATGACCTTAGAGGAAGAGCAGTAATGAAAAAATGAAAAGTAAAATTGTAGTAGCAATGCAGTGGTTATTACCTTCACTTGCCAACTTTCTAACTCAAGTGGTCAGAAGTTTTACATCTTTTAACAGCAGGATATGTCCTGTCTCAGAGATTGAAGTGCTTTGGCTATGAAGAATGTCATGTGGTTTCACAAAGGGCATGGTTCCTCTGGGAAGAGGCAGGTGTTAGCCAGTATGGAGATGGACAGAGGACATTCAAGACACCTTTGGCATTGACAGGCATTAGGCAGAGGAACTGGCAAACGATTGAGAGTCTTTTCAGCTGGCTGTGATGAGAGCAATGACCTGCAAAGGACCTGTTACATGATGATAAATGGCATGATTGGAATGTTTCTCCAACAAGCATGCCTGTAGGATACAGACAGCCCCATAGCATGGGAACCAAGTCATCATTATGTTGCAAGGCCTTTGTAGAACCTGCCTGCCAGGAAAGACTCAATCCGTCATCAGTTGCCTATCTCACACATGTTCATGTCCATGATGTTGTTAGTGTCATGTGTCCACTTTTGTGTTGGCCTCTGCCACTTCTTTCAGAAACCACCCACCCATTCTGTTCTTGCTAAACATCTATGATGTCTGATATTGTCAAAATATTTTAGTTCCTGAGACAAGACAATCTTTATGAGCCAGTTGTCTTAAATGCTCATATTTTGTAGAATGTCTGCATTTTTCTTCTTTTTCACCCACAGTTTTATAAAAAATCTCTGTAATATTTAAGTCCTAAACCCTCAATTTTCTTCTTTAGTGACTGTGAATTAGTTCATTTTTGTGAAATAATTTTGACAGTTCTGATTATTTGATTTGGACAGACAGGCAGTGATGAAGGCATCTTGCCACAATACATTTATTACACCATATTGTTAACACACCCAACAATGTAATATGCATAGAATATGATCAAACATTTCACATCTCTACAGCTGTATCTTTGATGGTATTACATTTACCTTTCCAAAATCCATGCAGATAATTCCCAATCTTGTTTACAAAGTGATTTCTGTGGACTTGCATCAGTTAATAATCTTACAATGTGTTGTGTAACTGTCCTCAGGATCTCAGGTAATGAAGCCTTGGATAAGAACATCCATGCATCCGTTAAGGCTCAGATGTTGAAGACATTTGCAAGAAATAAGTGGAGGGTAAGTATTTTTACCTGTAGGCATGTTCCCACTGTTGTCAGCAAATAGTAATCCTGTGGTTGTTGCTGTCACAGAGTGCATGAAGTAATGGGCCTTCTAGTAGTCACATGGTTGATGCTGTCATAGATAGTGTGAAGTAATGGGCCTTCTAGTAGTCACATGGTTGATGCTGTCATAGATAGTGTGAAATAATGGGCCTTCTAGTAGTCACATGGTTGATGCTTTCATAGATAGTGTGAAGCAATGGGCCTTCTAGTAGTCACATGGTTGATGCTGTCATAGATAGTGTGAAGCAATGGGCCTTCTTGTGGTCACATGGTTGATGCTGTCATAGATAGTGTGAAGCAATGGGCCTTCTTGTAGTCACATGGTTGATGCTGTCATAGATAGTGTGAAGTAATGGGCCTTCTAGTAGTCACATGGTTGATGCTGTCATAGATAGTGTGAAGTAATGGGCCTTCTAGTAGTCACATGGTTGATGCTGTCATAGATAGTGTGAAGTAATGGGCCTTCTAGTAGTCACATGGTTGATGCTGTCATAGATAGTGTGAAGTAATGGGCCTTCTAGTAGTCACATGGTTGATGCTGTCATAGATAGTGTGAAGTAATGGGCCTTCTAGTAGTCACATGGTTGATGCTGTCATAGACAGTGTGAAGTAATGGGCCTCCTAGTAGTCACATGGTTGATGCTGTCATAGAAAGTGTGAAGTAATGGGCCTCCTAGTAGTCACATGGTTGATGCTGTCATAGAAAGTGTGAAGTAATGGGCCTTCTAGTAGTCACATGGTTGATGCTGTCATAGATAGTGTGAAGTAATGGGCCTTCTAGTAGTCACATGGTTGATGCTGTCATAGATAGTGTGAAGTAATGGGCCTTCTAGTAGTCACATGGTTGATGCTGTCATAGAAAGTGTGAAGTAATGGGCCTTCTAGTAGTCACATGGTTGATGCTGTCATAGATAGTGTGAAGTAATGGGTCTTCTAGTAGTCACATGGTTGATGCTGTCATAGAAAGTGTGAAGTAATGGGCTTTCTAGTAGTCACATGGTTGATGCTGTCATAGATAGTGTGAAGTAATGGGCCTTCTAGTAGTCACATGGTTGATGCTGTCATAGATAGTGTGAAGTAATGGGCCTTCTAGTAGTCACATGGTTGATGCTGTCATAGATAGTGTGAAGTAATGGGCCTTCTAGTAGTTACATGGTTGATGCTGTCATAGATAGTGTGAAGTAATGGGCCTTCTAGTAGTCACATGGTTGATGCTGTCATAGATAGTGTGAAGAAATGGGCCTTCTAGTATGCTGTCATAGATAGTGTGAAGTAATGGGCCTTCTAGTAGTCACATGGTTGATGCTGTCATAGATAGTGTGAAGTAATGGGCCTTCTAGTAGTCACATGGTTGATGCTGTCATAGATAGTGTGAAGTAATGGGCCTTCTAGTAATCACATGGTTGAAGCCAAAATAAAGGATGTTAAGTTAGGGGACTTTGAGTAATCCTTTAGTTAATTCTATCATCGAGAGTGTGAAGTAATGGATCTTCTAGTAATCACATGGTAGAAGCTACCATAGATAGTGTGAAGTATTGGGCCTTCTAGTAATCACATGGTAGAAGCTACCATAGATAGTGTGAAGTATTGGGCCTTCTAGTAATCACATGATTGATGCTACAGTAGGGGGTGTGAAGTTAGGGGACTTCTAGTAATCACATGATTAATGCTACAGTAGGGAGTGTGAAGTTAGGGGACTTCTAGTAATCACATGATTGATGCTACAGTAGGTAGTGTGAAGTTAGGGGACTTCTAGTAATCACATGATTGATGCTACAGTAGGGGGTGTGAAGTTAGGGGACTTCTAGTAATCACATGGTTGAAGCCAAAATAAAGGATGTTAAGTTAAATGACTTTGAGTAATCCTTTGGTTAATGCTATCATCGAGAGTGTGAAGTAATGGACCTTCTAGTAATCACATGGTTGATGCAACAATAGGGGGGTGTGAAGTTAGGGGACTTTTAGTAATCCTTTGGTTAATGCTGTTATCGAGAGTGAAGTAATGGGCCTTCTAGTAATCACATGGTATATGCTGCCATAGATAGTGTGAAATAATGGGCCTTCTAGTAATCACATGGTTGATGCTACCATAGGGTCTGTGAAGTTAGGGGACTTTTAGTAATCCTTTTGGTTGATGCTTTCATAGAGAATGTGAAGTAATTGGTCTTCTAGTAATCTCATGGTTAAAGCCAAAATAAGGGGTGTGAACTTAGGGGACTTAAAGTAATCTTGGACCTTTTAGTAATTCTATTGTTAAATCAACCATATGGAATGTTTCAATTTAAAAAAAAATGATGAAAGGCAAGATATGGCTTGATCCTCTTTGGCAGCGTGGCCTGCCAAATGCATTACACAGAGCAAAAACTCTGTAGTTACACTGACAGTCCCTTGGATCTCTGAGAAAATTGCACGTGATGTAGTCCGGAAACGAACACATGACTCTTGGTGTGTGGAGCAGACAGCTTAACCACTTCACAACCGAGACTACCTAAAAGCATGAAGTTATAGGGTCTTCAGACTACCTAAAAGCATGAAGTTGTAGGGTCTTCTAGTAAACATACTATTGATGCTGCCATAGAGGGTGGACAGTAATAGGCCTTCACATTATATAATTAGGGGGAATCATCATCATCATCACGTGCCCTGCCAGCTGGCGTAGGCGTTTATGGCTCTCCACAGATTTCGGTCTTTGGTTTTCTGGATCAACTCTGCTGCTGATATTCCTCCATGCCACCGTCTCAATCCATCCAGCATCATTTCTCTTGGTCTGCCTCTGCCTTTCTTCCTCTCGATCTTTCCAGTTGTCATGATGTTCTCCAATGCCTCTCTTCTCGTCACATGACCGAAGAAAGCTGTTTGTCTCTTTCTTATTGTTGTATATTATGTTCTAGTTTCATTAGCTGTTTCAGGCAGTCGTCGTTAGTTACTCTGGCAGTCCAAGGAATTCGCAACATTCGTCTCAGGAACCACATCTCTGTTGGTTTTAATTTCTTCTTAATTCGTTCATTTACATTCCAAGATTCACTGACATACAGCAAAACTGGTTCTACATAGCATTTCAGCCCTCTCTTTCTTACATTCAGCGATAGTGACTTATTGCATAAGATACTCTTCATTTTCTGAAATGCTCTTAATCTCTGTTGTACATCTTCCATCTGATGTTATAAATGCCCCTATGTATCTAAAATTATCCACTTGGTTAAGAATTTTTCCTTTTATTTCTATGTCACATTTTGGTGTCACCATTTTCTTTGATATCACCATTGTTACTGTTTTCTTGATATTCAAGGAGAGTCCTTTCCTTGTACTCTCTGTTACTGCAGTGTCCAACAATTGTTGTAGGTCTGTTGATTTATCCGCCACCAATACTGTGTCATCAGCATAGTGTATATTATTTATATTATAACCTCCAACTAGTATTCCTGGCATCTCTTTGATCTCTCTCATTATTACTTCGCTATATATGGAGAAGAGAAGAATTAGGGGGATAGGTTGGAAAATTCTGTTCACAGCCAGTTCTGAAAGATATACTGGCCTAGTGTGTCAACACTAAACTGTATGAACTACAGAGACTCCAAAACATGGAAGAGTTTGTCATGAGATCTCACCTGAAGCTGTAATATCAAAGATGTGGTTGTAAGAAGAGGAAGAAGATGGAAAATGGAGATTAGCCAGGATATGGTGGAGAAGATAAGTTAATGAAAATAATTTGATAGTTTGTAGTTTAAAAGGATTAAATGGATGCAAGGTAGGGGAAGTAAGATTACTGAACGATTGAAGTGGTAACGTGTAATAAAAGAGATGAATTACTAATAAAATTGTTGCATAGCTGTGCTTTAATACACCTGTTGTATCTCTCTAATCCACAGCAAGCCTTCAATGCAACTTCCGTCATCCGACAGATGAAGAAGTTAGTTGTCAGCAAAGAGTTAGTCAGCAAGGAGTTAGTTAGCAAGGAGGAAAACTGTCACAACCACACAACTTCCAGTCTTGCCCCTGCCCCAACTCCAGCCCCAACACCAGCTAGCAGTACAGAGTGACTAGCCCTTGTTTGTTACTCACTCTTCTTGTTCCTGTTGTCTCTGATAGATTGTGTTGGAAGCAGCGCCATCTGGGGGTGCTATTGCTTGTATTGAAGCACATATTTTTGTATGAGAATGATGATGTGACAGCGCCATTAATTCCGCACTGAACTTATCCTGAGTGTTTTCTTTGTTTCATAGTGTAAAATTTGCATTGTGTACTAAACTCTTTTGTCCCATGCATAGTTACATCAAGGTATAACTGTCTGGGACAGAAAGATGTTACAGTAATAAAAGTCTGGGACAGAATGGAGTTAAACTAATAAAAGTTTGGGATAGAAAGGGTTACATTGATAACTACCTGGAACAGAAGGGGCTACACTAATAACTATCTGGGACAGAAGGGGCTGCACTGATAACTACCTGGGACAGAAGGGGCTGCACTGATAACTACCTGGGACAGAAGGGGCTGCACTGATAACTACCTGGGACAGAAGGGGCTGCACTGATAACTACCTGGGACAAGTGGTGCACTGATAACTACCTGGGACAGAAGAGGCTGCACTGATAACTACCTGGGACAAGTAGCTGCACTGATAACTACCCAGGATAGAAGTGGTGCACTGACTACTCGGGACAACTGGTCACTGATAACTACCTGGGACAGAAGTGGCTACACTGATAACTATCTGGGACAGAAGTGATTGCACTAATAACTACCTGGGACAGAAGTGCTTGCTTGCTTGCATTCACTGGCTGTGAACTCCAGTGCGAAGTCCTGTATGTCGGATGAAGACATCCTGTTGTCCAACATCAGTGTGATGTCATACAAGACCTGAGGTTTGTGTGAGCATCCGTTGTCCCATGTCTGGCTTATTGGTGTGCAGACTGGTGGTTCCTCGCCATGTAGGCAGATACTCTCCGACTTTGGAAGAATCAGCAGTCCTATTACGTTAGCCAGGACCCCAAAGGGACCTGTTACCCAGGACGCACGGCTAGGACGTGTTAGTAGGTCTTGGCCAGTATAGAACCTGGCCCTGGTGCCTTGGAAACACCTCTGCGTCCCGGGACTGAAGTGAATGCACTGATAACTACCTGGGACTGAAGTGAATGCACAGATAACTACCTGGGACAGAAGTGATTGCACAGATAACAACCTGGGACAGAAGTGATTGCACAGATAACAACCTGGGACAGAAGTGATTGCACAGATAACTACCTGGGACAGAAGTGATTGCACAGATAACTACCTGGGACAGAAGGGACTAAACTGATAACTACCTGGGACAGAAGGGGCTAAACTGATAACTATTTACTTTCTGTGTAATACAGAAGGGGTTAAACTAAATCTGTCTTAGACAGAAGTAGCACATGTGTGGACTACGCTGGAGTTCAAAGAGAGCAAATGCAGAAAACAAAGTTAATTTAATTTCTATCTAATACAGAAGGGTTAAACTAAATCTACCTGAGACAGAAGGGGTAAACTAAACTATGAAATAGAAGGGTTAAACCAATAATTATCTGAAGTGGAATGGGGTTAAATTAATAACTGTTTGAAACAAAAAGTGACTAAATTAATAACTGTCTGTGAAAGTAGGAGTTTTAACTAATTGTCTAAAACAGAAGGGGGTTAAACTAATAACTGTCTGAGACAGAAGATGTTGAACTAATAACTGTCTGAAAAAATTTGTTAAAATGAAGTGTCTGAAACAGAAGGGGTTAAACTAATAACTATCTTAGAAAGAAGGAATAATATTTATTACTGTCTGAAACAGAACAAATGTTAGTTGCATATCCTTTATAGACGTAGCAGTCAACCACATCATTGTTTGGCTGTTGGTGATTGCTGGGCAAGTTTACATTCAGTAGTTTGACATTGCTTTCTGAACGACCATTTCATTAAAAACCAACGCAGCTGTGTTTCGAATGTGGTATGCCAGATTACGAACTGCATCCGTTTCCCTTCACCACAGAGCCGGTGAAACAGAAAGGGTTAAACAAATAGCTGTCTGAGACAGAAGGCGTTAAACTAATAACTGTCTGGGACAAGGAAGTTAAGCTAGTAACTGTCTGAGGCAGAAGGGTTCAGTAATAACATTGGGTTAGTATAACAACTCTCTAAGAGAAAAGAGTTCAGTATTAAATAGACAATGAGAATTAATACAACTGCCTGGACCAGGAGTTTAACTCATTCTGTATCAGACTACTCACATATGTTGTTTGTCCCTTACATTGTATGTGTTTCCTAACTTGTTTCCCAGTCATTTGTTCAGTTTCTCACTCATTGCCATTTGTTACTTTAACCCTTGTCCCATTTTGATGTTAGTTGAACCCATTTAAGCTAAGCAGATTATTACTTTACAGTAATATCTTCTTGGAACCGAAAGAGCTAAAGTAACTGTTAGATGGAGCAGGAAGGGATAAGACAAATGTCTTTTGAAGACTTCAGAAAGTTATGTAACTTGTTAGTGTGGGCTATGATAAAAACACATTAATGAGAAACCAACAGCTGTTGAAATAGTGGTGAAATGAGGCATTTCCTGATCTGCGTTTGTTGCTGTTATCTCCCTTCTGTGTATTATGATCAAACAAAGACCACATATTTTGGCTCGCTTTGAGATGTTTGTGAAACTTTGAAAACCTGTAAAAAATATATCAGTGTCGGGTGCAGAGTGTTCCAGGTGTGTATGACACAAGAGAAGCCAAATGTTGTTTCTTTCTTGTTTATACAAACAGCTTTCATTGTCTGGGGTTTTGAACTGTGCTTGTGTTTTTTTTAAACTGTTAGTGACATTTACAAAATATATTGTAGATCTGTTTATATTATCTAATATATTTGTACAGTATTGCTGGTTGATCGTTTGTTTGATACAAACATTTCACCTTGTTGCTAAGCCATATGTGCTATTTCATTGACATTAATTGTATAAAGCGTTGCCCATTCCACATAGGTGAAAAAGATGTTTAATGTACTTAGTGACAAAGGTCCCTATGTACCAACAGTTCATAAATATGGTGCATAATACTGATTTGTAAACATTTCAATAGAATATGCCAGTTTCACTCCATTGGCATTCATTGAATCAAGAAGTAAGAGTTCAAACACTGATGAATTTACTGCAAAAAAAAAACAAAAAAAACAGCAGCAGTAAAATTAGTCATGTTTGAGAATATTATTGATGGCTATGTCATACTAAGGCATTAGCGTCTGATTAAGTAGTAAAGGATGTGAGGTATTGGTGCAGGGTTTTTCTTTCTGAGTTTGAATTTTCTATTAAGGACTATATATTAATTATTTACACAGTTTTCACAATTATTTTTGCATTAAACACGTTTACAGGCTGGAGGGTTGACTTCATTGCTCTGGGTTTGATCCCATATGACTTGGTCTTTTTCTGCACAGAGCCCTGCTGAGGTAGTCTGAGATAGTTAAACTGTGTACATTTTACAGATAGTTTATACCTGGATCAAGAAATGTACATATGATGTAAGTGATTTATACCTGTGAGTTTATTTATCAGTCAGATGGTTAATAACTGAAGCAGGAATTTTACACAGATGGTTAATAACTGAAGCAGGAATTTTAAACAGATGGTTTATAACTGAAGGAGGAATTTTAAACAGATGGTTGATAACTGAAGCAGGAGGTTTACATAGATGGTTTATAACTGAAGCAGGAAGTTTACATAGATGAATATATAACTGAAGCAGGAGGTTTATACACTTATAGTTCATAACTGAAGCAGGAGGTTTACATAGATGGTTTATAACTGAAGCAGGAAATTTACATAGATGGTTTATAACTGAAGCAGGAGGTTTAAATAGATGGTTAATAACTGAAGCAGGAGGTTTACATAGATGGTTTATAACTTAAGCAAGAGGTTTACATAGATGGTTTATAACTGAAGCAGAAAGTTTACATAGATTGTTTATAACTAAAGCAGGAAGTTTACGTAGATTGTTTATAACTAAAGCAGGAAGTTTACGTAGATGGTTAATAACAAGCTGGAAGTTTATACTGATGATTTATGCCTGGAGCAGGAAGTTTACACAGATGGTTTATAACTGAAGCAGGAAGTTTATGCAGATCATTTATAACTGATGCAGGAAGTTTACAGAGATTGTTTATAACTGAAGCAGGAAGTTTACACATATAGTTAATAACTGGAGCAGGGCGTTTATACATGGTGCATATGTTCTATATCTGGATCAGGGAATTTATACACATTGCAGATAGTTTAACATGAGCATGGGGTTTGTGACAGGAGCAAAGATGCTACAGACAGAGAAATTAGAAACAATTGTGCTTGCATTAGAGAGCCTTGGATGCTTTGATTGAGAGGGAAGGAGAAATCAGTTAAATGTTATAATCACTTGGATGCTATTTGTTTTGTTTGCCTTGTGATGATTTTACAGCCAAAATTAGCAGAGTGGACATTTTTAGGTAAGCTAAGTCACAAAGACAACTTGTCACAAACATCAGTCATCATTTTGTGCCCATATTATGAGAAGACAAAAACTGGAGCATGTTGTGACAACCAGCAAGATTTGTGGGAAAAGAGATGGAGGAAGACAGTGTGAGAAAATTCTTGTCAGTCTTGTGTCAAGATATGGAAGGGAGTCAACACACAAATTGATCCATGCCATAGGAGATTACAATTTGTGGAGGGGCATGATTGCCCACACCATCCGTCAAGGCACTGGATGATGATGATGATGATAATTTTTGTTAAATCAGATATGCTAAAAGAAATTACTTGTAAACGTTAATGTATATTATTTGTAAAAGGTGATAAAATTGTTTGTAGACGTTAACATTGCATATTTATAGAAGTTAGTGTGATGTTTTATTACAGTTAAAAAATTGTTTTTATTAGTTACTGAGACTTGTTTTAAATGTTAACATTAATTGTTTTCTAAATGTTAACGAAGTAAATCTTAACAGTCAACAGATACAGTTAATAAAGTCAGCCAGGCGTATACATCAAAAGTAAACTAACAAAGCGTAATAGTGACTATTGCTTCAAGATGTGACTTATAAGCAGATGTAGCTTGGGTAGTGTACTATCAAAGATATTAGCTGAAATGATCAACACATGTGCAACAGTTTCACAAATGTGCATGTACATAGTAGCTTTTATGTGGTTGTGTGGCTGTGTGTCATAAAATAGGTACCAGAATTGTCTTTGGGACAGTTAAAGACACTGATCTAGTAGAAACAATGTTACCCCTCATGTACCAAGTAATCATGGGAAATGTGGCTGTAACATCACCTGCCCCCCACATGCCTGAACTGTTTAGTCCCAGGCTGCATGTGATGTGCTCTTCCCTTTGTATCCCAACCATTGCTTATTGTGTTTCTTCATTTTCATGTTTGGTTAGAGCATACTGAAGAAATCTGGCTTCTCCCAGAAGTCACTGCGTATGCATTTAGTCTCTGTGAAAGTCATGCACTTGTGATTTGTCAGGGTGGTTATTTCCTGTCTTGGGCATTTTGGACACTTGGTAGTAAAAGAGTCAACAAAATCACTTGACTAATAATTGAATGTTAGTACCTAGCCTCAGTAAATCATATGTTCGTAGGACCTTGGCTTGAATGTAGGTCCAGGCCAAAGAAGCAACCATCTTTCCATGCATTTGTGTAGGTAGTGGTGTTTATCAATTATAAGACATACAGGGGCCAATAACCAGTGGTTATTAATGGTAATGTGAGGCTGCTAAGCAAGAATTTCATTACTAATGTTGTACTATATACATTCGATCATGACAGCTTTATTTCCAATCTAAGGCACTTTACTCATGATATTCACAAGCAGCTTCAATGTTTCGTTTTTCAGGAGATATCTGTAGCATTGCTTTTGTTGTTTAATGTTCTGTAAACTCATAAATAGCATCACCACAGATGTCATGCAGACAGAGCAGAAAACACCATTTTACAAAACCTCTGTGGTCAGTGTAGTTTTATGAACTATTGATAGGAGAAAGCAACATCCTTAATTGTGAACTTGTATGCAAGCCATAGTACCAATCTTTTCAAAGGATATGCTGGAGGGAAGAGTAGAGAACAAGTGTAGAAGAGGAAGATAGCATTCATTGTGGGATAGGGGAGAGACAACATCATGAGGTGGACTAGAAGATACCTGAGTGCATCATTACAGCACAGGACAGAAAGTGTTGCAGACTTTTTATCAGCCAACCTTCATTGTACACATGGCAACACAGGACAGAAAGTGTCACAGACTTTTATTAGCCAACCTTCATTGTACACATGGCAACACAGGACAGAAAGTGTTGCAGACTTTTTATCAGCCAACCTTCATTGTACACATGGCAACACAGGACAGAAAGTGTCACAGACTTTTATTAGCCAACCTTCATTGTACACATGGCAACACAGGACAGAAAGTATCGCAGACTTTTGCCAGCCAATTGTGCACATGGCATTGGATGATGTTGATGATAATGATATCACTGCTGTAAGATGGTTGTATTCTGCATCCACTGATGGTCTCACATATTGTTCTAGTAAATCAGTAAACTAGTCTAGGGCTTCTTAAATCAGGGCTTATGACACCATGGTTGTTACGTAAAAATAATTGGGGATCAAACACATTTGTAAAATGAATGTGTTATATAATTTTTTTTTACATAATTTAATTGCTTATTGATTTTATAATACAATAAGGGAATCTTGAAAAATGTGTGATCAAAATGAGCAGTTATGGGAAAAAAGGCATTAGTAATATTAAATGACTGACTGGCACCTGGCCTTCTTGACAGACGATGGTTTGAAAAATGGAGTTATACCTCTCCATAACACACAGCTTGGGCTGAATCTAGAGACCATATTTTGCCCGTGCAGCATGATCCTTCTCTTGGCCTCCCTAGTTTACTCCAGAGGAAAGGTAACACCAATATGTCTGGAACAAGACAAGCTGCAGAAGCTGCTGGATCAGCAAAGCATTGCTTTAACTGTCCGCTTGTCATCGAGTTTTCATCCTAGACCAGTTGCAGACCAAGACTTAGGGCTTGGTCTGCCCTGTCATGATATTTAGTCTTTAGGTTGCATTTCCTCGCACTAGGATAAGGCCTGTCCCAATTGCGCTCATCTGCTCGAAGCTGTTGACACAGTGTGGGGTGTTGGTTTTGGTGATCGCTGCCCAACATTCGGCGCCAACAGAAAGCAGGTAGTACCATCTACTGTCATACGGTAGCTAAGTCATATCTGACTAAGACCTGGCAATAAATAGTAATGGGCCAATGGTATGAATCTCCTCATGCTGTAAACCACCACATGCAGTAGGGCCACATCCTTGAGTCTGTTTCTGTTTGATAAATGTTTGGGTTACAGTAGTTTTGATTGAAGAACCTACTGAAAGTCCCAAATTATGTAGTCACAAAAATGTGCTCACTAGCTACCAAATTAATCAACAAGGGTTAAAATGTTTCAACCAGAGGTGTGTCTATAATTTCAGCAGAGTTTTGTAACTATCTCCATCATGCAGAAAAAGTCTGTGCTTGTGGTTAACATGTTTGCATGACGTGAGGTTTGTGTGCTCTAACTACTTGGAGTTTGGCACTGTCAGCAGCTGTTAACAATGACTGAATTATTGTCTCCACCTATTACTGAAGTAGAGATTTGTATGATGTACTAAAACAGTACATTATAATATGTCAACTCTATTCAACCATTATCATCTTATCATTAGAAACAGTTTACAATTCATTACAACAATTATTGTATGTAAAGGATTGTTAATTTTAGGACATGAGGTGAAACATATTCATAGAAAGCATTATGGTGATAAATTCTATGTCTGAAAAAACTAAAAAGTATCATGTAATAATGGATAAGGCTTCATTCATATATACATGAGTTCTTTTGTAGTAAATTTTATTATTGAAGTTTAGAATCTTAAAGTGGAAAAGGCAAACTGAAGTTGTTAGGGAATATATTACTGTAGTACTGTGATCAAGTGGTCAAGTGAAATTAGAAGCTGTTTCTGTAATTGACTATGATGCTAAAACGGTCAGAAAGAATATAGTGGAAGAATACAGACAATTAGAATATTTATGTGATCCAGTAAGAAAGTAAAAGGGAGGAAAATTGCAAAGGTAGTGTATAATGGCAGTAAGAAGGAATATGTCTGACAACAGAATTAAAATAGTAAATGTCCGGGCCAGAAAGAGTTAAATAAACAGAGGATTGGTTAACATAATATGATTGTTTTGTTAACATGTACAGTTGTTATTGGCACAGAGTTGTTATTGATACAGATATTTTAATGAAACAGTGTTCTTGTTGGTACAGAGTTGTTATAGAGTTGCAGATTTGTTGTTGGTACAAAGTTGTTATGTGGATAAGAAGTTGTTATTGATACAGAGTTGTTATAGAATGTCCAGGCTTTTACTCCATGAGGTTGACAGCTATGGTCACCGTACTGTTTTGTCCAAGAATGTTGTTCTATCTGCCAGTATACAAATAATTGTTTTTGAAATAGAACCAGAAGTACTGTTTTGTGAACAATTGACTTCACCTCATGCTGCACATCAATGAGTGAAGGAACTAAAGTTGTATTTTCTCCTATTGACCAATCAGCATTGTGAGGTTTTAATGTTGTTGCTACATTTCTTTTCTACATTTGTCTGTTTCATTGTTTTTCTTTTCATGTTCATATATGTTTCTTTTATTGCATGTATATATTTGTGTTAATGCTGACAAATGTGTATCTGCATTTCTCATTCCATTGCATGTTTGGGTGAAGTAAACTTGTCTATGTAGTAACTTTCCAGCCATGTACAGATATTTTCTGTGTGCTTTTTCAACCAGTCTCTGGCTTTTTATATGATTATAGAATGCAGTTTATACAGACTGATTGAAAAGTAATGTGACATGATTTTTAGATATGACAGGTTGTGTGACATGGATTTTAGATGATAAAAGGTGATGTGACATAAGTTTTAGCTATTAAAGGTGACTAACATGACTTTTAAATATGAAAGTGATGTGACATTGGTAGCATCATTTCAAACAAAACATAGTTCTTAAGAGATATGCTTGAATACTTAAAGGTATCTTTCTATGTGACAGGTTTATAAATAAATAAACCACACCAACGTCATTAAAATACCTGATGATAGAGAGGATTGGAAAGTCATGGACCCCTGTCTGCCACAGACCAGGCCCCAGAAGAAGAAGTAGATTTGTAGATTATTACAGTCATGTTAATTAACCATTGCTAAAGTATAGACAGCAGAGAATATTCTCAGACATTCTTGTTCAGGTACAAATATTTGTGAAGATTTGTTCTCTCTCATGAAGTAATCAGTAACATGCTTATCTTGGGGGAATCTCTGCTTATTGTATGCTTCTGAGAACTATTGACTATATATAGTTTTCCCTGGTTTTCTTTTACTAAAAGACAGTTATGAAAACACTGCTCATGAGAACTAACTGGAGCAGATGCCTACATTGCTAAAGTGCTGTCAGTAATTTATATATCCAGACTGGTCACATGTTTGATATACGCCACTTTTACAAACGGTTTTTGTGTTATTATTGTACTCTTTACCGACATTTTTGTATACACATACATACGCATGTATGCAGGTTCTTTGCTATATTTTCTGAATGAATACTTTGAGGAATGAAATTATGAATGTTAATAATATAGTTAAAGATGTTTAATTGCATGACCACCCACTAATTGGTGGGTATATAATTTGTATGTGTGCTTTATTTGTGTCTCAGAAGCTGGCATTGTCTTGGGGAGCATATTTTGTTTTTATTTTGTTTTGCAAGTAAGCTGATATATGCCTTGGGAAGTTAGTTATTTTTTGTTTTGTTTCGTAAAATAGCTGCCATATTATTTTGGAAGTTAATTAGTTTTTGTTTTGCGAACAATACTGCCCGGCAAGATTAATTAATTGTTGTATTACACACACTGAAACTATCTTTGGTAGTAAGTTTCTTTCTGTGTTACAAATAAGTTAACATTTTTGGGTGAATAAGTTGTTTTACAAGTGCCAGTATTTTCTTTAGAATAAATTAGTTATTGTTTAGCATCCACCTGGACTTCCAGTAATAAAATTTCCCCTGGTCTCTGGGTAGTGAGATCGGACGCCCGTGTGTATTGTTGCGCACGTAAAAAATCCCTTGGCAGTTGGAAATGAAAAAGAGTAGCCTAATGGCGCTGCCTGGGCAAAATTTTGAGTTAAAAATCTACCCAAAGTATTTCAGGATCTTCGCCGATGCAACGGAGTTCGTGCATTGAGCTGAGTTTCTCCAGACTCAGGTATGAGTTAGAAGGAAAACGGAGCACTTATGACTTAAACCGTGTGCCGTGATATTGATCCAACGACTAAACTAAACTATTGTTTAGCAAAAACGTATATTTACTTAGGAATAAGTTAATTGTTGGTGTATAAAAGCTTTCCTTTGTTGGGAATCAGTTTTGTGTTGTAATACAAAAACTTATGGTTTCTTTTGGGAATAAGTTAGTTGTTGTACACAATCTCATAATTTCTCGAGAATACAAATTTTTGATTACCTTCATGTAACAAAATATGAGGTTGTCCTACACAGCAGTTGTGTTAGGATTGTATACACACATGTGTATTGTGTGGGCATGCAGAAGCTGACTTCAACATTCCTGTAACCAGAGCACAGTTGTATTGATTTAAATATGATAAATACTGCGGCATGGAATGTTTGTATAGTTGTTATTGAGCTGTTAGTGTTGTAGCGAGATATTGCTTTCAGAAGTAAGCTATGAAGAAATATGGTGACTCACAGTTTGGTTACTGAATATTGATTTGTTGGGCTGTTTGTTTCAAAGAAATTACAGTGGTAACCTGTTTCATTGTGGTGTTGTTCTGAATATGTTAAACAGCCGTTTGAGTTTATTTCTTCACTTCCTGGTAATTTTGATAACTCCATGGGGCATTCACTTGGTCTGCAGCTGATCTACTGTGGACATTCCAGACAGATCTTGACATATTTTTGTTAAATTGTGGGCCAAAGTCAGTGTCTTATTTGGAATTGAACCCACAAATGAGAACACAGGGCCTTGTAAAACGAAAGCACTTAAAACAACTGTTTTGCTGATTTAACTTGTGTTGTTTAATTGAGTACAGATTATATTCAGTTGACTTCAGACAAGTTCATAGGTGCTGCAATGTCCTGCTTCATAAATCATCAACGTACAGCCACTAGCTGTGCCAGTGTGTAATGTTGATTTATGAACCTACTAATGTTTTTGGTGTCATACTTGTTTCTAGCCACATTGATCTTCAATCCAAACTGCTGAATTCAAACTACTGATGTTGACTGTTTCAGTAGAAAATCCTTGTTTCATCCCTTCTCTTTAAGGACATTTAATGTGTTGGATAGATTCATTGGTTGACCCTCTGATATAGTGACAAAACCAGCCAGTCCGTTTTCTGTTAGTGCTCACAGTGCCACATGTTCTGGTACAAAAATAACTAACTGTATTGTGTATGAAATGAATACAGATCAACAACAATGAATCATTTATTAGGCAAGCATTTTGTTATGTGAACAAGCAGTAAAGAACAAGATAGGAGGTAGATTTATAAACAGATAATAAAACAAGAACATAAGCATCAAGTAAAGACTGACATAAAGTTGTACATGATGCAGGTGGTTGCAGTAGGATCAAATTTACCAAACAGAATACAACAACGACCACAGTTGTCAACATCACTGTTTCACTAAACTTTGTGTGTACATGGCCATGAAACCAACAACAGAATGAGCCACATTGTCATATATATATATATATATATATTGTATTTGTATAATATATATATTTGTTGTATGCTGGCAAATTAAATTTGGGGTGAGAGTTGATATTCTTCGTCAGGTGCCTGGTCTGGAAACACATCGCCGATCATGATTCTCCCATCCTGTCTGATGCTTTAATGAAGTTAGTGTTTATGTTATTGTTCGTTGCCCAGCTGTTTAAGCTGTCCACATACATCTGTCACTGTCTTCCTCTGCCTTTCTTGCCTGCCATTTCCCCACATATGGCTAACTTCTAACTTGGGTGGCTGGGGAAGGACACAGCCAACGAGGAAATAGCCTTGAGGATGATCTGGTTTCTTCTAGGTGGTAACAGGAGTGCGGCTTCTTCGGCCGTAGACAAGTTGTGAAGAAGGCAACGTGGCGTTAAGGTAATCCATTTTGGTATAGTAAATCATGGTGTGGAGATGGCAAGAAAAGCCGTATCGAAGTGGGTAAGAAGCTGGCTTTCTCCCAACCAAGTCAGAGGTTCCGTAAGAAGTAATGAGATCATGATCCACAAAGAATATGATGTCAGTACCTCGTTGTTGATCTATGTAAATGTACATTTCCTGTGTTTGTTCAGGGAATTGAAAATGGAGACTTTCTGCAGATTTATATATTTTCTTTATTTTTTGGGTCTTATTTTTGTTCGCTTACATATTTTGTTTGACCTGATAATTATGTCATGAAATCCTCATGTCTGACGATGTCCTCATGGGGATGTATAATTCAGTTGATGCCAAAATCTGCCTGCAGTGCTGGCACATCCCCACTTCAATGGTTCATGTAGCAGTGATTTCTTGCCTTTAGGTCAACACTGACTGTCAGATGTTTTATATACATGATTTTTTATGAATTCACATAGAAAGAGATTGATACCTATTGTTCAACTTGTTTATAGTGGAGACAAGGTAATTGTAAGACTCCCCACTATACTGAACACAGACTTCATGAATAAAGTATGAATAATAGCCAGTCACACATGGTGTGTTCCTTGGAGCAGAAAGCGTCAAGGTTGTGGGAAGGGGAAATATCAGGCCAGTATGTTTGATAACCACCGATCGGCTGACAAGGGATGATGCGGTGATGTCCACCACATACACTTTGCCAGATAAACATCTAACTTTTATGAGGCCACCCATCAAATTTGGAGAAACATTTCTCTATTATTAAGGACTGAGTCCAGACCAGTGTGTTAACAAACTCGTGCACTTCACAGCTGAGGCTCTAGTTACTTATATTCTTAGAATTGTTGCAAAGTGGTTGAGTAAATTCCCAGTTATACTTAGCTACTTAGTATTTACTACGTTTAAAATATCACCACAGTGGGATTAAATCATACATTCAAATGTGAAGACATACAGTTCAGAAATCCTGTGATCACAATATCTGTGAAATCCTGAAGTCATATATTTCTGTTGCATTGCATTAATATTGTATTCATTATAGATTGCATTTCAGTCAGTCTGAATGAAGTCTCAGTTATAATGAACATTTGACAAGAATTTTATGAATTTTACCATTGTTATATCTTGGCTATTATGAAAGTTTGGTCTAAGTTTTATTGACTTCACATTCGGATTGTCACCAAAGACAGTGTGACAACAAATGTACTTTTATTCTAGTTATTTCTCAGTTATAATCAAAGTTTTAGCAGAAGTTATTGACTTTTACCCCTGTTAAATGTACATTATAATAAGTGTTCCAAGAAATTGTACTGCCTTCAGCGAAAACAGCTTGACTGGTAGTAAATTGTCCTGGGCATATCTGGGTTTTGTCCTGGGCACATCTGGGTTTTGTCCTGGGCACATCTGGGTTTTGACCTGGGCATATCTGGGTTTAGTTAAAATGTGTAAACAGGTGTGTTTTTTCCAGGTTAGATCTAGACAACATCCTATCCTAGCTCCAGAGTTAAATGACATGAATAAACAACATGCATTGTCCCAAAGTACTTTCCTGCTATGTGTCTACGATAGCACCATGACATTTTGTAAGTCTGTGAGCTAGAACAATAAGAAAGAGGCAAACAGCTTGCTTTGGTCATATGATGAGAAGAGAGGCATTGGAGAACATCGTGACAACTGGAAAGATAACAGGAAACAGAGGCAGGGGCAGACCAAGAGAAATTATGCTGGATGGATTGAGACAGTGGCAAGGAGGACTATCATCAGCCAAATGGACCCAGAACACCAATGCCCCAGATCTCTGGAGAGACAAGAACGCCTTCACCAGCTGGTCATGGGCACTTGATGATGATGATGATGATGATGATGAGAGTAAATAAGAAATAAGTGGCCAGTCTTTCTCATGTCTAACTGTACTCATGACATCACCAGCACAGTTGGCTATCAATAAGGACGTGTGAATGTTCAGTGATGGTGGCTGAGCTCATCAACCACCAAGTGCTGCAGGTGGGCAGCCAAAGAAGAATACTCAACAACATGGAACCGATGTCTTCGACCATTACAGGCTTATGGTGCTGAGGGGATCTAAGCACTTGTGGACTGAATGGTTCAGTGTGCAGTGATGACTAAGTTAGCTACTGATGAAGCCAAACATCTTACTTATGGACACAGAATTAATATTATGCAGTAACCAATACATTAAACAAAATCAAATAAAAGATATATATGTTGGAAATAGACAAACCACAGAGTAAATGGTCTTGTGGTTGAAGAATGTAAATACATTCATTCTGCCACAGCAAGTACAACAAGCTTGGTTGCATAGTTTGACAATAAGTTTACATTTCTCTACTTAGTTACCTGGTTGAATGTTTTCCTGGGACATGTGTTCTTTATACCCAGCATGTGTTCTTTCTATTGAGTATGTATATATATATATGTATGTGTGTGGATGAGGATGAGTGGATGCTAGAAAGAGAATCTTGTGTGAACTACCATACAAACCCTCCTAGCTTCTTCTCCTCTTTCTCCTCTAAATGCCTGTTCTGGAGAAGACATCAGTGATCATGACTCTCCAGTGTTATTTGATATTTTCATGAAGTTGGTCTTTCTCATGCAATTATTGGTTGCCCGGCTGTTTAAGCTTTTCCATATAAGCCTTTCTTTATTTGCTTCTACTTCTCTGTGGCAAAGGGGTTACGAATGCAGTCCATAATCCCGCATACTGCATTCAAAACACAGCTGTTGGCCATTTAGAAGGAGACCACCTTGCATTGGTTTCCTACACAACGGTATGGTTGCCAATTATTCAGAAAGCAATGGCAAACTACTGAACGTAAAACTTGTCCAGAAATCACGAACAGACAAAAATGCTGGAGTTGACTGCAACTTCCTGTAAAGGATATGCAACTAACTCTCATGTGTAGTATGTTCCCACACAAGGATCATCTCTCTGTTTCACCTACTGGTAGTTAATAGTGCAAATTTCCTCTGGATAATAGAACAGCACACAGTTGAGTTGTACAAGGTGTATAACATGAGTGGGTGCAAAGCTCATGTGTTGTTGATATTTCTTTTATACATATGACATCATATTAACATGCCAGCGTTTTGCTTGTGACATGTTTCTGTCTTTTTTCTATGTTCTTATGAAATTATTGTTTTTATGACATCATGCTATTTTTATTGTTTACACTTGACATTTCATTTTGTAAAATGTCATGTAATCTTTTTCAAATCGTTGACAACATATCCTTTATTTGAAAATAATTGACCTCTGTATCGCTTTTTTTTAAACAGTTGATATCACGTTATGTGTAAAGTATTTGATACCATATTATGTGTGAAATATTTGATCTGATTTCTGGATATTCACTGACATGTGAAACACCGGCTTGTACATATCAGCAAGGGTACACATGTATTTTGGAGTGGTCATTTTGCTGTCTGGTGAATTTTGGAGTGGTCTTTTTGCTGTCTGGTGATGAAGGAAGGTATAATTGAGCCATTCTTGATAAATATGTGCATCTGTGAACTTGTTTCAGTTATGTGTCTTCCTGTCTGTGTTGATGTCTGCACTTCTCTGTCTGCAGTCTCTTCTACTTGGTTGCTCAAGTTACTGTAAAAACTCCATTCACACACATTGTTTCAGTGGCCTCTGGTTGTGAAGTGATGACAAATTTATTCACATGTTAATGTAACACTAAACGAGAATGGCTTAATTACTGAGATTTTACAGTAGCTTGTTGGCCAAGGGTTGAAGAAAAGCACTGTTTGTACTCATGGATTGAATCCTTCAGTCAGCTTCTCATGCCTCATATACCTATTTTCATAAATAAATTACTGAAGGGATTACATCTGAAACCTGGTGTTGCTTGAACATTGCTTGCGTGAATGTATCACTTCATTCATTTCTAAGGTATGTATGCTTGTGAAAGCTTTTGGATGAAAAACTTAACTCATTTGCAAATGGCACCAATACTAAAGAACAAACATGTATCAATAACTACTAAGAAAGCACTTTACAACACAATCTTCCTACCAACTCTATGCTGCCAATGCCAAACCTGGACAATGACAGAAAAAGAGAAAAGAAAAATCACAACAGAAATGAGATTCCTGAGAAGAATACTCAATGTATCAAGAAGAGATAAGATCAGAAATGAAGAAATCAGGACTAAAGTGGGGGTTATAGCAGCATTAGATTTTATTAGAAGGCAGCAAGTCAAATGGTTTGGCCATGCAAGTAGGTTACCAACTAACGGTATACCACAACAAGCAATGATGTACAGGCCAGATGGAAACAGAGGAAGAGGCCGACCAAGTAAACGATGGTCGCAGGGAATAACAGAGTCCATGAGAATATCGATACATGAAGCCCATAACTGGGCACTCTCCCGCTGTTTATACTTCACCTCGACACAGCAAGGTACAAGAGGAACATGATGAGATGAGATGACTTTCCAGTTGTCATGACAAACTCCAGCTTTCCTCTTTTCATGTGCCAAAAGAATTTAGACTTTCTTCTGATGTGAGTAGCCAGTTCTCCTTCAGAACTGTCCTCAGACACAAGTAACTGTTCTCTTTTTTTTTTTTTTTAAACTTATTTTAAGATATCTTCATTATGCTTTTTATCCTTCCATGTTTTCATAATTCTTCTGTAAACCAACTCTCTGTAGATTTCACTTAATTCCAATTCCTCACTAGTCTGTTAATTATCCATGTTTAACCACACATCAGGACTGGCTTGATATAGCTCTTAAGAACACATTTGTCCTCACCTTAATCAGCACTCATGGTGAGTAGGAATCAGAGGACAGATAACATGAGACATGTCAATGCTCTGAAAGAGGTAAAGACAACGGAAGTGTGCTACACTGACATCTTTGTTCTTGACACAGAAAAGGACATTCAGATTACACATTCAGATTGCAAGCTTCACATTTCAACATAGAGATAAATTAATGGTGGTTCAGAAACAAAATATGTAAAAGAAGAAATTCTGAACTGGAACCATATATACCTGACGAGATGCAGCAAAATATGCCAGGTAATAAATCGTGCAGTGTCTTCGTTATTTGAAGCGTGAGAGAAACAGAAAAAAACATCTATACATAAAGATATCTCTTTGAAACTATACTTATAAAGTCAATGGTATAATCATAGTAGCAGGCACATTGGTGTAATGATTAGTTAGGAGGCTACACTGATGTTATAAATGTGGCTGGACTAGGGCTCAACCCAGTGCTCGCAGTCCATTTAGAGATGGACAGACTGACCACCTACACCTCCGTGCATTCAGGCCTACAAAATATGCAGGCTCCTGCATTGGGACACATGTTTGTGTTTGCTTTGTTTTCATATTCATAGAAAGTAATACACAGAAAGGGTATTCATGACAGAAGTTGCACATTACACAACCCAACAGTGAATATATGACAAATAAGGAACTATAGTGAGACAGTAACTCCAGACTTCAAATAACAACAGACACAACAAAGAGGGATATTGTTCATTTAATTAAAAACAAACCTACAAGTTACACACTGTTTTCAGCAGTGCTGATTAAAAGTCAAGGTCACAACAAAATGTAAGCCAGTTCTCCCTACAACCAAGCTCAGAAAAACAGCGCAGTTTAAATTAACACACAAAAAAGGAGAAAAAACAATGTATTATGCGATAAATTTGTAGAAGATGGCAAGTGGTTTAAAAACGACAATATCTAAACAATATAAATCTGGATAATTCTGTGGAATTAATCCACACACACAAAAAAGAACTACAAGGGAAGCCAACAACTTGACTTGTATTTTAATACGTGGTCCATCCTTGTTGAATGCTAATGGCTAAGGGAATGCATGTCAGCTCAATGCATAGCAGCCATTATGGATATATGTACTTCTAACGAATAGATGAAACAAATGCATGTATGCATATATGTGCATACAAGGTCTCTTTAAAAAGCATCAGACCTTTGGCTAGGAGCTGCCAACTTCCCATTACCCACATTCCTCATCATGGCATGACAATGCACCTGCCCACATTTCTCATCATGACAATGTACCCGCCCACACTTCTCATCTGATTCAGACTTTCTTGGCCAAACAATATTCCTGTAGTTCATCTGGCACCCTACTCTCCTGAAATGGCTCCTTGCAATTTTTGGCTGTTTCCCAAGCCCCAAGCTGAAAATGCCAATGAAAAGAACCTGATTTGAAGATATGCAGAATGCAAAGGCCACACAGTACTCTATTCACTGAGGCCTTTCTGAAATGCTTCCAACAATGGAAAGACCACTGGGAGAAGTGTGTGCAATCTCAAGGAGTGTACTTTGAAGGGGAGTAGAGTTTCAGACTTGTAGGTGAGTAATTATATATGTCCCAGCCAGAGGTCTGGTATTTGTTCAACAGAACTCATACACACAGAACTGCAGTCACATAGTGGTTAGTTCACTTGCTTACCAAGACAGTGACCAGGTCCATTCCACAAAGGGTAAGATCTGTTCCTTACCAGTACAGTTCTGAGGGTCACCAATCTCAGAAATGGGGACTGGGTATTTTCAGAATTTCCTGGAATTTGTGTTTGCGTTCACTAGCTTTGAATTCAAGTGTAATCCATCTGTGTGCTGCTACTTCCAGTGCACTGGACTGATTTTTGCATATGGATTAGCTGTACCTATTACCAATGTCCCTCACCATCAGGTGAATCCACCCTGACTTCTGAGGTACTTGTAATTTATGTCCCCACGTCAAGGATGAGAAGTCAACATTTTAGTCCAACTCCTCCTGGAATTATCTGAGAAGGAATGACTGCAAGGAACAGAGCAGACTACACTCACCTCACTGAGTCATGACCTAATATATGTGAAGGCCTCTTTACAACCCCTAAATGGAAGCATTCATCATGGTCTAATAATTACCCCAGACACACAAACTAGTCATCTAATATCATACAAAGCAAAGTACAATTACCTTATAATTTACAAGTACCAACATGTATAAAACACACTCAAGGTAATATTCCTATGCTGTCATTTCATTTGATGAATAAATATGACATGACAGTCTCAGATCTCAGTCAGGGAGCTGAATTGTCATGGAAGTAACCTGAGGTGTGCAGTGAGAACAAAGCTACAATCATCAAATAAGGCATATCCTTCATTCCTCTCTCAAGGAAAGTGCATCACACTTAATTATGCACCTCTCTTTACTTAGAGGTCAGTGAGTGTAACGTGGGAATGAATTAGTGTGAGGTCGACTTTCTTAATACAGATTCCTTCCAAGGAAATCAGTAATCACATTCTTCTTCTGCCTTTTAAATCCCAATGGAGCATATATGTCCCCGGCCAACCCCTTTGTAGACTTGTCCATGGTTTAAAGACTGAGCACAACCCACTACTGGCAACGCTGATCGTATTCTGGTACGAAACTAAGGCCTTGTTCACATCATATTGGAAGCACTAGACTAGAGTTTCTGGTACGAAACTAAGGCCTTGTCCACATCATATTGGAAGCACTAGACTAAAGTTTCGCTCTCCTAAAATCCTGAAACAACCAAATAAATGAACTGTTCATGATTGTTTGGACCTTGCAGCTATGGGATGAGGTAGCCAGTCTCATGGCACACCTCCTCAGCCAATTGTTACAACCGGTGAGGTAGGTTCTCAGTCGAGGTAGGTTCTCAGTCGTGTCAGGATGGGATTTTACCCAACCAGAATAGTTCTGGAGTTGAGCTTGAATTTAGAACTAGAGTTATCCCTCTTTTTTTTTTTTAAAGGCATGCTAGTGAGGAAGGGAACTGATGACCTCACATATTAATGTCACGACCTTCTACATGTGGAGGTCTAACACAACCCACTTGTTGTATCTGTCATAGGATTCTCTTATTTCCAAACAAAAAACTGAATGACAATTATTTGCTTGACTTTCCTCAAAATCTTGATGCAAAAATGGAATTCATTTATTTTCTCTTAGTGTTTAGCAGTCATCTGAACCATTGTAGCAATTTTCTGTCTTTTTATCCTTCGTTCTCTGGTGCTGACTATCTGTAGAGCAACTTATAGAGCTATATTTCTTGCCTTTATTTCTATGACAAATTAAAAACCGAAACCTGGCTTCATGGAATCTGGACTTTACCTTTGTTCTCAAGTGTTGCCAACTGACTACAAGTGAATAAAAATCATAACCATTATCTCTGCTTTTTAAAATTTTAAATAGAAGTGTAAGTTAAACAGTATATAATATATCAAAGATATGTTTTGTGTATAACTGACTGGCTGCAACTGAAGACAGCCAGTGGCATACACTCCTAAATAAAATATTCACTGGATTTAGGAAATACAAATTATAAACGTCTGTTAATATACCACCCAAGGCAAATGGAAATCAAGAACATCAAATATTATAATATATAAATTAACACGAGACAAAAATTAATAGAGAATATTCACAAGTTCTGCATATGATGAACCAGCTAATGCCATCTGACAAATTATTTCTGGCTTGTTTTTTGCTTCATCCTACAAAATTATCTGGCAATGCAGGAACATGAAGGCACACTGGGAGCAGCAATAATTATATGTCATTACAAAGCTCATGTGGGCTGGTCTGGTAACAACAGTTAGAAAAAACAGGTACTCAGACCCTTAGGCCATCATTACAAACATCAACACTGTACATTCCTGCTGCTTGTAAGTTCAATATAAAGGAGGCTCATCCGTGTGGATATCTGTTCCCTAATCCAAAAATGAGGCTCATCTACGTGGGTATCTGTTCACTGATCTCAATAAGAGGTTCTTTTATATGGATTATGTGTTCTCAAATTCATACATAAGAAGTTCATAAATATTTGCTAATACCAATAAGAGGCTCAGATACATGGACATCTGTTCACTAATCCCAATAATTCTCTACTCTGTGTAGAATATATATACATACATGGAGTATCTGTCCATTATTCTAATAATTTCAATAAGAGGCCCATGCTCTGACATCAAACAGCTGTATATGAATGATCAAACACATTTGTTGTAACATACAGCAGTAATACAAAGACACATTTGTTGTAACATACAGCAGTAATACAAAGTCAGGAGCCAGTGCTTGAGTGGTTAGAATATGAGCGTCACAAACAGATGGCCTGGGTACTAATCCATAAGGCAACAGGTTTGTATCCACTAGAGGTAAAATAACAACCTCAACCTGTACACTGGGTGACAACTGCTCTAGGGAAAGTGGTCTTTAACCTTGTGTCCTTATGAAATTCTCAGAGCTTACAATATTCTCCCTATTTATGAAAGCCCCTGTTTATGAAACCCTCCAGCTAATGAAATCCAGCTAGTAAGATCTCTCCCTCCCCACTCCCCCCCAAACTAAGATCCTCCCAGTTAATGAAATTATCCAATCTTATGAGATCCTCCCATCTAATGAGATCACCCAGTTAATGAGATCTTCCCAGCTAATGAGATCCTCCCAGCTAATGAGATCACCCAGTTAATGAGATCCTCCCAGCTAACGAAATCACCCAACTAATGAAATCACCCCAGCTTATGAAATTCTAACAGCAATATTAGGAGCAGCAACTAGCACAAATGTTGTAATTAAATTTTTTTTTAAATGATGAATAATACAAAATCATAACAACAAAAAAAGTTTAAAAAAAATTGTAGTAACTTTGATGACTTGACAATGTATATGGGTTTCTTTGATGGCATTAGTGTTATATTTGGGACAATATATGAAGGAGGAGGTGGAAGAAGAAGAGGAGAGAATGGGGACAACTGAAGACTTATTAGATAACAATAGTTCTATTGTTGGTCCGTACAATATATATATATATGTGTTCGTGCCAAATGTGGTTGGTTAGAAATTACTTCCCTCTACACCCTACAGCTACCCTCTATAGAATATTTATAGCACATACATTGTTCATATGAATGTGGAATACAAGGGGAAACCATCACATTAATCACAAAGAATAAGATTATTAGCGGTCATGAATCTAGCTTCATAGTGGTGTGGATTTATTGTTAAATAAAATGCTTGATGTCACTAGATCACCTGACATTGTAAGTTCAGGAGCAACAAAGAAAGACAGAAGAACAGACAGTTCCTGGAATGTATTACCAGATTGTATCTAAAATGTAAATTTGTCATCTCATGTCAAAAATATGCAATCACTGAATTATTAGAGTTAAAAAGAAGGAAGGAAATATTTCACAAGTTATACATAGAACTATTGTTTGCACATGTTTCACTACTTCACATGTTTCACTACTTCACATGTCTCACTACTTCACATGTCTATACATTCATCAAACTATTCTACTGTTCATTTCAATAGATTTCATACAAACAATGAGAGAACAATTATAAACATATATTTTCTATGACTTAATGTGAGAAAAACGTCCATTATATTTTCTTGTGTAGTAAACTAACATCACAGTCTATCAAAAGAATGTAAGCTTTCCAATAAAACTGATCTGAAATGAATTCTTAAAGATAAACTGTCAGTTTACTGGTGACAACAATTGAATGTTTACTGTGAACTTGTTTCACCTGATAAAATTAAGAATATATTCATTCATTCATTGGCAACTTGCCATCTTGACAGACGATAGTTCGTTATATTGTGCTTCAAAAAGGCATAATAACTACAACCCATGGCGGTAGCGAATGTGACTGATCAGAGCAATTTGCGCTGTAAATGTTCGCCCACAATGGATGCATGTGAACACATGGTCATTTCCACCATAACGTCTCTCAGGCTCAGTGTGTGACCTATCTGCAATAATTTTCTCCTTTGTCTTTATTCCATTACTGATCTTTACCCTCCATGCAACACGTTCAGCGGCTACTTGCATATATACATATGCACTTCAATAATACATGTATTAGATTGTAAATACAGGATTCACATTCTTTCATATTATATCAAAATACTGAACATCTTTTACATTGCATATTCTATGAAAACACAATAATGTTTAATCCACTCACACACAAAACAAATGAAATCATCAGTTAAACAATTTAAAGATGAGTATGTCAAAATCATATTCTATGTACCATGTGGAAGCAGACACATATAATTATGTATTAATTCATTTATAAAACTCAGACCCAAATAAAGACCAGCAGACTATGGTAGTCAGAGTGCCTTAGACATGGCATCTGCTTATACCTTGAAAAGATGAAAGGTTAAAGGCAAGAGTATTATTGTCTTCACTGCACCAGGATTGACAATCGCAGAATGGCCAACCGCCTGCTGAGAGCATCACACAAAGTAGGGACTCTGTAGCTCCGGCGATGATCCCCAGGGGTCTCTGGAAAAACTGCACTTGTGGTCTGAACAACGCAATCCAAAAACAAACATACGACCTTCAGAACATATAGAGTGACCACTTCACCATGGAAGCCACTCTATCTGAAAAGTGCTGGGTTCGAATCCACTTGAAGAGGTATTTTCCCAGCCAAACTCAATGCTCCCTCCTGATGTTTGGGTTAGAGAGTGGGTGCTACACCTTCTTGGTCAAAGGTAGGCAATAAAACTGGAAGTCCTGTGGTGCACTGTGCTTGAATCATCCCCTTGTAGTTAACTGTGGTGCACTGTGCTTGAATCATCCCCTTGTAGTTAACTGTGGTGCACTGTGCTTGAATCATCCCCTTGTAGTTAACTGTGGTGCACTGTGCTTGAATCATCCCCTTGTAGTTAACTGTGGTGCACTGTGCTTGAATCATCCCCTTGTAGTTAACTGTGGTGCACTGTGCTTGAATCATCCCCTTGTAGTTAACTGTGGTGCACTGTGTGCTTGAATCATCCCCTTGTAGTTAACTGTAAATAGCAGGCCACAATGACCACTGCCCTGGCAACATATTACAACAGATATGATCTAGCCACAGTAGAACACCTCCAGTGCCTAGACAGATATGATCTAGCCACAGTAGAACACCTCCAGTGCCTAGACAGATATGATCTAGCCACAGTAGAACACCTCCAGTGCCTAGACAGATATGATCTAGCCACAGTAGAACACCTCCAGTGCCTAGACAGATATGATCTAGCCACAGTAGAACACCTCCAGTGCCTAGACAGATATGATCTAGCCACAGTAGAACACCTCCAGTGCCTAGACAGATATGATCTAGCCACAGTAGAACACCTCCAGTGCCTAGACAGATATGATCTAGCCACAGTAGAACACCTCCAGTGCCTAGACAGATATGATCTAGCCACAGTAGAACACCTCCAGTGCCTAGACAGATTTGATCTAGCCACAGTAGAACACCTCCAGTGCCTAGACAGATATGATCTAGCCACAGTAGAACACCTCCAGTGCCTAGACAGATATGATCTAGCCACAGTAGAACACCTCCAGTGCCTAGACAGATATGATCTAGCCACAGTAGAACACCTCCAGTGCCTAGACAGATATGATCTAGCCACAGTAGAACACCTCCAGTGCCTAGACAGATATGATCTAGCCACAGTAGAACACCTCCAGTGCCTAGACAGATATGATCTAGCCACAGTAGAACACCTCCAGTGCCTAGACAGATTTGGATTTGCCATGCCTGGACCCTCAGTCTGGGCAGTGCACACAGTTTTCTAGGTTAAAGGAGACGGAAAAAAGGAAGTCCACGCAAACCAGGGACTATAAGGCTCTCAAAGACAGACAATAACATCTTCACTATCACCATGAATATGTGTCAGTACTTTCCAAAGTCACATCCTATCTAGTTAACATATCTAGTGCAACATGCATGGAAGATACTGAAGGAGCAAGACATGTCTTCAAATCAACAATAGATACACCTGCAACAAACACATGCAATATCTGGCATAATAATGTATATACACATTCATATTCTAATGAAAGTTTATTTTAATGTCATTTATAATATGCATTCACAATTATGCACATCGGTCATGTCAAAGGTTTTAAACAAACATAGTGAATCAATGCCACTTATCAAAATCACGCGTGAAGATAATAGTGATACCTCGGTGTTCGTTGACTTCGGTTATCATCGGTTTCAGGTTTCATCAATTTTTTCTGCGAAAAATTTGTCTTGGCTGTTGTCCGTTGCCTCAGATTTCGTCGGCGTGCTCACATGGCCTCACTGCCAATTTTGCGAAAACAAAGGGCCCACGCTTTCCAGTGCTTTTTTTGAGGTACTGATTGTGAGTGCTAATCTAAAATTACATTTAAGTGATTACTGTGTGTACAGTATTTGGTGTAATATGTGTATTTTAAGTTTTTCATTTTTAAAATGTAGTAACGCACGTAAGTCCCCGCTAATCACTGGTATCATGAAGGCTAATAGACTACAATGGCTGGGGCATATAGAAAGAATGGAAGATAATAGGGAAACAAAACTCGCTTACACTCAGGAAATAAATGACCGTAGACCCCGAGGTAGACCAAGAAGGCGGTGGAGAGATAATACATGTACAGACCTACAAGTACTTGGAATCAACGACTGGCAAGAGAAGGTCCACCAGAGAGACGAATGGAGACGGATTGTATTTGCAGCAAAGAACCTCAATGGCTCGGAACGCTGAAGAAGAAGAAGAAGTAACGCACGTAAGATAAAATCACATGTGCTCAAATCTCATTATCCACATGACCTCGCTGCCAATTTCTTATTGTTTTTAGTATTAAACACTATATTTATTCTCTATAAAATGTGTTTTTGTTATGTATTTTGGAGTGTCTAGAACAAATTAATTGGATTTATATTGATTCAAATGAAATAATTGTCTCAGTTTTCGTCGGTTTCAGATTTTGCCGATTGTTTTTGGATAGATTATCATGGAAAACCGAGGTATTACTGTATGATTGTTTTTGGATAGATTATCATGGAAAACTGAGGTATTACTGTATATCGCTATTTGAATCACACAAAAGACTGTCGAATCATATAATATTATTTGAATCACATGTGAGACTGTCAGAGTATATTACTATCTGAATCACAAGTGAGACTGTCAGAGTATATTACTATCTGAATCACATGTGAACTGTTAGAGTATATTACTATCTGAATTACATGCGAGACTGTTAGAGTATATTACTATCTGAATCACATGTGAGACTGTTAAAGTATATTACTATCTGAATCACATGTGAACTGTTAGAATATATTACTATCTGAATTACATGTGAGACTGTTAGAGTATATTACTATCTGAATCACATGTGAGACTGTTAGAGTATATTGTTATCTGAATCACATGTGAGACTGTTAGAGTGTATTGCTATCTGAATCACATGTGAGACTTCAGAATATATTGCTATATGAATAACATGTGAAACTCAGAATATACCACTTTCAGAATCACACATGAGACTTTCAGAATACTTCACTTTTCAAATCCACACAGCAGATTGTTAGAATAATTTACTTTCAGAATAGTAGTTCAGACATATCACTATCCTGAAAAATATCACTACAAGAATCTCATGTGAGTGTCAGTATACAAAACTACCTTTATCATGTGCGAATATGTCAGAATATATCACTTTCAGAATCACATGTGAAACAGTAAGAATATATCACAAACAGAATCACAAGCAAAACTTCTAAAATATATCACAATCAGAACCACGTGTGAAACATACAATACATCAATTTCAGAATCACATGTGAAACATACAATACATCAATTTCAGAATCAAATGTGAAACTGCCAGAATATATCACAACCAGAATCACATGTGAAATTTCAAATACACCACTTTCAGAATCACATGTGAAACTATTACAATATATCAGAACCAGAATCACATGTGAAACTATTACAAAATATCAGAATCAGAATCACATGTGAAACTATTACAATATATCAGCACCAGAATCACATGTGAAACTATTACAATATATCAGAACCAGAATCACATGTGAAATTTCAAATACACCACTTTCAGAATCACATGTGAAACTATTACAAAATATCAGAATCAGAATCACATGTGAAACTATTACAATATATCAGCACCAGAACCACATGTGAAACTAACAATATATCAGAACCAGAACCACATGTGAAACTGTCATAATAAACAACTATCAGCATGCAAAGAAAGCAAGACCATGAAAGCCACAATAGACACCAGCGACAACACCGGTCCCTGATCCAAATCATTATCACAGAGTTCTGTGGAGACCAGGTTCGCATCCATCATTGCATGGGCAAATATCTTGAAAGATCTGTGCAGCAGCAGCCAACTATCCCAGCATGTCCTGTAATAAACAGTTATTTATTTATTAATAGTCAATCTGGGAAATCAACAATACAAAGTGCATCATTACATTTCAGAACATCTGCCCCAGGACAGGAGCCTGCTGTAGGTCTGTGATGTGATAGAGGCAGCACAATTTGTAGGCCTGATTGCACCCAGGAATAGATGGCCAGACTTTCCCTCACTTAGCCAGAAGATGAGTGGTGAATCTTCCGTGTAACCGTGTTCATGACATTATCAGCGTAGCTTTGAATCACTTCAATAACTCTATTATATATATAGAACAAATCTGAAAAATTCTTTCTTCCATTGATAACACCACTCTGTTTGGATGCAAAGAATTACTCCAGCAGATGACAGTCATACACTGCATAGTGCTTCACAATGGACTGTGGAGCACAATTTTTTATAATATCATGCACTTCATATTTCAAATTTGTTCTACATACAGTGCAGAGAGACTTTACAAACACCTTGTACAAACATATATGTGTCTTCATCAAATAGAGGCTGGAAATACTACAAAGACTCTTATTAGGTGTCAAACCCTAATCATATTTAAAGACCTCTACTTAGAATGGACACACTTCTCCTAGTGGTCCCATTATTGCTCCAAACACTTCAGTTGAACATTTTTGGGGAATGAAGTGGCTATTGCATTTTGCATGATGTCTTCTCATGACTAAAATCAGTATCCCTATCAGCAGGATACAGCCAAAAATCGCAAGGAGCCATGTCGGGAGAGTAGGGAGTCTGACAAGGTCAAACCATGACCAAGGTAGCCATGTTGGGAGAGTAGGGAGTCTGACTAGGAGCCATGTTGGGAGAGTAAGGATTCTGACAAGGCCAAAACAATTCAATTTCAATTCAACTTTATTTTTAAAGGGTTACAAATTGGGCACGCAGGCCCGTCTTACATTTGACCCTTCCAATCACTTATCTTTCATTCAATGACCAAGGAGCGATGTTGGGAGAGTCATAAACTCATTTACTGCCAATATAGTACCTTGCGGTGTATGGCAGAGGGGTCTTTGAGCCTAAGAAATTAAGGCCGCCTGGCTAGTGCAGTCGCCACGAACTGTGCAGGTTAGGATTTTCTTTTTGCCTCCGACAGAAAAAAGTCTGACACCTTACCGAGGGATCGAACCCGGGTCGACCGAAGGAGAGTCCGGCATTCTAGAGTAACATGAAAAAATACTGAAATTTTACAAGACCTGAATTTTGAAGAAAGTTGGTTCCTAAAAACTGTTAAGTCTCACAAACTAAAATACTTTGGTCATAGTAAATGTCACAGAGGCTTGGAAAGAACAGAGATGGAAGGCCTGGTTCCTGGAAGAAGGGGCATGGGTCAAAGATGGACACAGGAAATTGCAGACACCTCGGGCATGAGAAATGGCCAGTGATCAAAGTCACCCTAATGACAGCGACATTCTGCAAAGGACCCGCTACCTGATATTTTCACCCTCATCTACTAAGGCTGGATGTCTGATACACTACCCTAGGATCAGAGGATCAGGAAGAGGAGTGAGAGAGAGAGAGAGAGAGAGAGAGAGAGAGAGAGAGAGAGAGAGAGAGAGAGAGAGAGAGAGAGAGAGAGAGAGAGAGAGAGAGAGAGAGAGAGAGAGAGAGTATACCCGTATTTTCCTTATTTAGCAATATTTTAAACAGTCCACACCTTGAACTGAACTAGTCTACATAAGCCAAAGACAGACATTCTAAGCTCTAAGCCACTTTGTTTCCATGTCAACTTCTGGTCGCCAGCATGGTGGTTAGGCTTTGAACCATTGGGGCCTGTGGCGTGTTTATGCTTGTGGCTACGGTTTGCAATCGCATTTTCCTCATGTTGGACTGGCAGTACATGGTTCCATCACCCTGCTACTGAGTGAGTGGGGGGAGTGAGTGCGTGGGCAACACCGCCAGCTGTGAAATTCGCGTGGAATGCTTTTACATCTGTCCTGTACAGTGACCTGCATGTTCGGAACAATGGCTACCGGCGGTTGCTGAATTGACTGTTTTGCCCTTTCGGTTCACGAGTGCATTTTTCAGGAGACTCCTGGGAGTCGGCACTGAAGCTGCGGAGTTCGTGCTTTGTGCGACACTTTTGGCAGGTCGCCCTGCGGTAAGAGACCGAACCATGTGAGAAAACCCGGGTCAATGATGTCCTTCTGGTGACTGCCGAGTCCATCGACGATGAACTGTGGTATTCGTGGATGAATTTTGTGTTGGCATTCTGACTGTGGCATTATGCACAGTATACCTGTGGGGCTTGTTGGATTGCCGAGACTCCTGTCTATTCCACTTTTCACATTGGACAGTGGGGAGTATTTTGTGTGATATTCGCTGGCACAGGAATGGAACATAATGGGGATGACCCGTTGCCATGAAGTTGGAACCTCGACTAACTAAACTAAACTAACTAACTAACTAACTAACTAACTAACTAACTAACTAACTAACTAACTAACTAACTCACTAACTAACTAACTAACTAACTCACTGACTGACTGACTGACTGACTGACTGACTGACTGACTAACTAACTAACTGACTTGTTACCATGTATTGCATTTTTTTTAACACTCACTCGCTTTGAACTCAAGCATAGTCCATACACACATCTTCTAGTACTGCTGGACTGAATTTTGTGTGTGGATTAGCTTTCCCTATTAACAGTGTCCCTCGCCATCAGGCAAACCCACTCTGACTTCAGAGGTACTTGTAATTAACGTTCCCAAGTCAAAGATGATAAGTCAAAGATGATAGGCCAACATTTTAGTCCAACTATCCGGTGTAGAAGCTGAACCCTTTACCTTGGTATCAGCAAACTAGATGTTTAAGAACACACGTTCTTATCCATTTGGCCATGCTGACCTACGTGTATTGTATATGAAGGTATTAATGTAAGCACAATATCAAATTCATGTTACTGGAACTTGAAGCATCTGCATGTTGCCTGAACCCTGTTCAACATTGATACTAGCTGATTCTTCCTCCTCAACCCCCTTCTTCCTTTTCATCTTCCCCTTGAAATCTGCTGTTGTTTTAGTAATGTCTCCAAAAGAACTGCAGCTGCAGTGCCTTGGTGGCTAGTGTGCTTGCCTGCCAACACAGTGGTCTGAGTTCTTCTTCTTCTTCTTCGTTCATCCGGAGTTTTTTTTCGGACGTGATTGCGTTGTGCCTGTTTACAGCAGAGCTGCGTTCTTGCGCCGTTAGGCCAACACATCCGACTTCTGCGGGCATTTGTTGACCAGGTTAACCTTCCCGGGTGGTCTGAGTTCAATTCCCAGCACAGGCAGGATTATCTTCCTGACCGGTATGGCTCTCATCCTCACACAAATGGGTACCAGACAATCCTCTGGGAATAAACGGTGATGAGGAAGAAAACTGGTCACCACACCTGATATGCTGTGGCGTAGAATATATGAAGATCTAACACTTGGCACCCTAACAGCAATCGTCTGTGATACAAGTGGGGGGAAAGTTCATATCAATCACAGATAGGATTTGAAACAAAAATTACATCTCAAACCCAAACCAAACATGTCAGCAACCTGGCTCTAACAGTGACACAAACACTCACATCATCAGAGTCGTCATGAAAGGATTTTAACTCTGGTTGACCTTTCGCAGGAACATGACCATTCTGTTTGACTGGCTGATGCTTCTGTTCAATCTGGATATAGAAACAGATGAAGACAAGAGTAATTTCTATTGAAAACATACATTGTGTATGTTATATTATTTAAAACATACATTTCTCATATGCCATGCTTCAGTGTCAATATGTCAGGCTGTTCAGGCAAAATAATGACACAGAGTGTTTTGAACATGCTGCTCCATCATAAATCTAGCTTTCTAGCAATTGCTCACTTCTGAGGCACTAATGTGGTGTTCCGCCCCTAGACTTCTATATTCACATAATAGATCTGGTAGAGGATGGAGTTATACCTCTCCACAGCATAAAGCCTGGGCTGAATTGTAGAGACCATGAGTTGCCCATGCAGCATGATCCCTCCCTGGGCCTACCTAGTTTACTCCAAAGGAAAGGTAACACCTATACATCTGGAACAATATAAGCTGCAGAAGCTACTGGATCAGCAAAGCAATACTCTAACTGTCCGCCTGTCAAAGCTTCGATCCAAGACCATTTGTCAACCAAGGCTTAGGGCCTGGTCTGCCCTGCCATGACATTTAGTCTTTAGGTTGCATTTCCTTGCACCCGGATAAGGCTTGTCCCATCCCAATTGTGCTCCTCCACTCAAAGTCGTTGGCACATTGTGGGGTGTCAGGTTTGGTAAGCACCGCCCAACATTCAGTGCTAACAGAAAGCAGGTAGTACCGTCTACTGTCATATGGTAGCTCCGTCATATCTGACTAAGACCTGACAAGGATATATATATACACACAAGGAGGCTTCAAATGAAAACCTAAAAAAGAACTCACTATTCTGTGACTGTATAATTCTAATTCTTGTCAACAACAGACAATGTCTAAAAGGTCAGAGCACACACACAATGGAGGAGGTTTCTTATCATCACAATAGGTCTCCTCCCCTCTCACACAGCAGATTTACATAATACAAATATACTACTGTGGGTCATCAGCATCATGTAACAGATCCTCGGCAGAATGTTACTCTCATCATGGCTTGTTGTTGAACAGTTTCTGGATTCCTTTCCAACCCCCCCCCCCCCCCCCCCCCCTCCCCCGCACCTTCATGCTCAAGGTGTCTCAATGTCACGTGCTGGTAGACCCCCGTGGTTTCTGGACTTCCTCCAGAAACCACGCCTTCCATCATTGACCTTTCCAAACCACTGTGACATTTCTTCTTCTGTGTTCATCTGGAATGTTGTTTTAGACGTAATTGTGTTGTGCCTGTTTACTGCAGAGCTGCGATATTTGCACCTTTTGACCGACACATCCGACGTCTTCAGGCATTTGACTGGGTTACCTTCCAGCTGCTGTGACATTTAATGTGGTCAATGTATTTCAACTGTGAGTTGCATTCACCACAGTGTTGTCAACCATCTTTTGCTGACACAACGAGCTCACCATCACCAACATTTTGTCACTGTAACAACATCACCCCCTTTACAGCTAGAGGAAGGTTTAAGACATGCATAAACTCAAATCTTGAGACATTAACTCTTTTTTTGTTTGTGATGCAGAATGTTTTTCTCTCTGTAAGTGTTCCTATGTAGTTTGGAGTTTAAAGTTCGCGATTCCCACACATTTTTCAAAAACCTTTATTATCAACAGCTGCAGTGCCATTTACATAGGAAACATTCAAAAGTATAACCAGTTAAAAAAGGAAGCAAAGAATTTTAAAAAGGAAACAAAGAATTTATGAAAGTTACTAGCCACTATTATTGAATTCAATCAATCAATCAATCATGTGCCATGCCGGAAAGCGTGGGCGGTCATGACTCGCCATTTCACTTGATCACCAGAGTTGTGGGTCAGCTCAGCGTTCCTGTCTCAACCATGCCATGTGGCCAAGCCATCCAGGTATTTACTTCTCAGTCTTCCCCTTGGTCTGTTCCCTTCGATCTTGCCAGTTGTCACTAACTTCTCCAATCCATTTCTTCTCATAACATGTCCAAAAAATGTTGACTGTCTACGTCTATTTTCTCTAATCAATTTACGGTTTTCATGTGTCTCCTGTAGTACTTGGTCATTGGTTTTTCTGTCTGTCCATGGTATTCTTTGCATTTTCCTCAGAAACCACATTTCTGCAGCCATCAGGTGTTTTTCAGCTTGACTGCTCATTGTCCAAGTTTCACATCCATACAAAATACAGGCTCTATGTAGCACCTCAACACTCTTTTTCTCGTTTCAATTGACATCTTTTTATTGGTCAGTATGTTTTTCATCTTGCTAAAGGCTACTTTCGCCATGGCGATTCTTGTTCTAATCTCTTCAAGGCATCTCCCATCAGATTTTATAATTGTTCCGAGATAATTGTAGTGATTCACTTGTTGAAGAATATTCCCATTTACTGTTGGCAGTCCCATAGCAGTTACTGTTGTTGTCTTGTGAAGTATTAGCCCTCAATACATTCTAGATGATGAGATACAGGTGAGATAACCAGTACCTCTCCCGCTAGCTTGTCCTTCCCAGGCAATCCCCAGAAAATTCTTGGTGCCTGTACTGGTTAGACAAAATAATCCTGCCTCTGCTGAGGATTGAACACAAACCAGTGTCTTGGTGTGGCCAACAACAGTTCCAGTAAATAAATTATGTTTACATAACAGCTGTGTTGTCATGGTGATTAGTGCACTTCCCTGCCAAACAGTGGTCCAAGTGTCATCTTCAGTGGTGGCAGGCCATGACCTAGAACAGTGGTTCTCAACCGGTGGGGAATTCCCCCCAGGGGGTAATTTTAGGGTTTCCAGGGGGGGGGGGGGGGGGGGGGGGGGAATGAAGACCATTTCAAGATCGCGTTAATACAAGAACCGATTACTTGATATTGTTTTTCCCTTCATACTTTACTGTTATGTATGTCTCTTTCTTCTAAAATTTATTTTATAAAGTAAGTAGACCCACAAATCATGTTTTATGTGGATGTCTAGACTTGTTTTAGTATATGCTATTAAAGTTACCTTCCATTTTTACGTATACTGTGTAGGGGTGGGGGGATTTTTAGATAGGAAATATGAAAAGGGGGGGGGGGGGGGAATGACATTCTGAAAATACAGTGAAAGGGGGGGGGGGCACAGGCCAAATTTTTTATAGGAAGGGGGGAATGGTGAAGGGAGGCACGGGCCAAAAAAGGTTGAGAACCACTGATCTAGAATATGTGAAGGTCTAACACTTGACAACCCAACAGCAATGTCTGTCATGAGCTGCCTTTTACATTCAACAATAATTGTGTCTTTTGAAGGGGTCTCTGTGGTCAAATGGTTAAGCTGTGTCTGCCTTGCACTCTGAAGGTTGCAGGTTCCAGACTTCTCATTTGGTTCACGGGTGCAGTTTTCTCTGAGAATCCTGGGGATCATCGCTGGAGCTATGGAGTTCATCTTCTGTGCAACACTTTCAGCAGGCTGCTCTGTGGAAAGAGACTGAGCCATGTGGGATAAAACCTGGTGCAATAATGTTGACCCTCTGACCTCTGTGTCTATTGTTTAAAGACATTCTGGTGTTGCCAGTGGTTTGGAGGAAATTAAAGTATCTGTGCAGAAATAAACTATGGAAAACAGCAATTATATCTATGCAGAAGAAAATAACTATAAAACAAAACAGCACATTGTATCTGTGTAAAAATATATAATAACGAGAAACCAGCAAATTGTATCTGTGAAAAATAATTACGAGAAAACAGTACCTCTTCGTCGGAGGATTCAGAGAACATGTTCTCATGACGACTGATGGCACTTTCCAGCTCGCCATCATCATGATTCAATCTGGAGTACCTGTAAACAACTTTGCTGAAAGTAACAATGGTAGAAAGAACATCAGTCCAGACATACTGACAAACATTTATCAAAGCACAAGTAACATTACAGCATGTGTTTAGTACTGTTGCGATGAGTAAATAAAAATGGAAAAGTGGAATTAATCTGCTGTACACGAATACAATCATAAGTGACAAAACTGATGCTGTGGTTAGACAGCCTTCATCAGAAAACAAAAAGACACTGACGAGAGCTTGTGTTTGTTTGTTTACTGATGAAGGCTTTTAAGCTACTACATCCATTCCGTCACTTGAATGTGTGATCTTGTAAAGCTGACAAATTCCACTTTTCATCATTGACATAAAACATCAACACTGAGCTTAGACACTCAGAAAATCATCATCATTATCATCATCATGTGCCATGTTAATCAGCGTGTATGGTCAAGGCAAGTCATCTCAAATGATTACCAGTCACAGATCAGATCTGTCTTCTTGTCCCATTTATGCCAAGTGGCTAAACTATCCAGGTATTTATCTGTTTCTCTTCCCCTTTCTCTTTTTTCAACAAGTTTGCCAGCTGTCATTAAGTTTTCACATTTATTTCTCATAATATACTCTGACAGTCTCACATGTGATTCAAATAGTAATATATGATTCGACAGTATTTTGTGTGATTCAGATAGCGATATACAGTAATACCTCTGAACTTTGTCTAATTTCTCTAATAAATTTACGGTATTCATTTGTTTCCTCAAGGACTGCAGCCTTCATTTTTCTATTGTTCATGGTATTCTTGGCATTTCCCTACAAAACCACATTTCCACTGTGATCAATTGTGCTTCAGCTTATCTGCTTATGTCCATGTTTTCCATGCATACAATAGTATATGATCTATATAGCAATTTTTCTTACTGCAAATAATAGCTCTTATTAGCAAGTATGTTTTCCATTTTGCTAAAGGCTACTTCTAGCATAGCAAATCTTGTTCTATTATCTAAGACATCCTCTGTCAGATGTTATAACTGTTCCAAGGTAGTTGAACTGATTCACATGTTTAAAAATATTCCCATATATTTGAATGTTATACTGCGTTTATTTATTTCTTATTGGAGATGACCATAATATGTTTTCTTACAATATAGTTCTAACCATAGTTGGTCATTGTGTACAATAACAGCATCAACTAAATGCTGCAGATCCTGAACAAGGTCTGCAATCAAGACTATATCATCTGCATATTTTATATTATTGATGTTATGCCCTCCAATGACAAATCCTCTCACATCTAAATTTCTCACAGTACTTTCAAATTACAGGGAAAAAGAAGGTATGGAAACATTACCCAACCCTGTCTCACAACGGTCTTGACTGACTGATAATTACCTACTTCATTATCAATGTTTATGGCAGCTTGTGTCTAATATATGATCTTTACAAGTCTAAGGTCTTTTACATCAATCTGTAGATCTGCAAGCATCTTTATCATGTCAACATGTCTTACTCTATCGAAAACCTTTGTGTAGTCAATGTAGCAACAATGTATACCTGTGTTTACATCTATTGAATGTTCTATAATGTTCTCAACAAACAGACACTGTTCTTCCACTACTTCTAATTGTATATTTCCTCCTAACCTTTTGCATGATAATTCTTACAAAAATGTATGAGCTGTGGCTCATTATACTAACTGTTTAATATTCTCAGTTTCTTCATTGCAAGGAAAATTGATTTACATAAAGCCAAGAGGTATGTCTCTAGCCTGGTGACCTGGTCTTTTCCATTTCTTCTAAGGCATTGATCATTTCTATTATGATACTGTCTGAACCTGGTGTTTTGCCATATTTCAATTAGTTAAGGGTATTCTGACCTTCCATGACCAAAATGGGTGGTCCTTCAGTTATTGGAAATAGCAAACAATCATTGTTGAAGACTAACATACTCTGACCACATATTTAAAATCTGACCCTTGGCCATTATGCTTTTGCCTTCCTTGGTATTCAGTGTGTTGTCAGTGTTCTTTTGTTAGTAAGAACATTAATTATTTTGTGCATTAATTTGGTATTTTAGCTGTTGTGTTGTTTGTCATTTTCCATGCATTTTTTAATCTCTTTAAATAATTTTCAAATTTTTCATTGAATGTCTTCCTATTTCTCATGATTAATTTTATAGTTTCTTCATTTTTTTTTCACAATTATTTTTAAGATGTCTTCAGTCATCCATTTCCTATGGTCTGTCATCTTCAGTTTTGGGATAGTTGTTTCTGCAGCCTGTCTGAAATAGTTCTTCAATATCCCCCACTGACTTGTCATCTCGAAATAGAATTTCTAGATCAGATAATGTATGAAATCTGCTATTTATTTCTATACTGAATTAATTTTGTTTATCTCCTTCTGATCTCTTCAGTGCATACACATCTAAGATAATGTTTCTTGGTTTACAGAAACTGCCAATTAATTAACAAGAAACAAATATATTTTTTCCACAGAAAAAGGGCAAGCACAAATTGTATTGTCGTAGAAATAGGAGACAGCACACATCTTACTGTCTTAAAAGTAGGCAACAACACATATCTTACTGTATCAGAAATAGGGACAAAACATGTTACTATATTAGAAACAGGGACAATACAAATATTAATTGTCTTTAGAAATAGGGACAATACAAATCTTACTGTCTTAGAAATAGGAACGCCACAAATCTTACTGTCATTGAAACAGGGACAATACAAATCTGCATTGTGTTAGATACAGGGAACAACACACATCTTACTATCTTAGAAATAGGGACAATACAAATCTTTATTGTGTTAGAAATAGGGGACAACACATGCTTTACTATCTTAGAAATAGGGATAACACACATTTTTATTGTGCTAGAAATAAAGACAACACTAATCTTACTGTCTTCTCAACAGGACCAGCTTGTACATGAAGAAAGCTCCAACAAGCGCAACAAGTACCAAAATGAAGCTCCCAACTACAGCAATTATAATTTTCCCCGATCCTGTGTGCTGCGCAGAAAAAGGACCAAACATATCTTAAAACAATTGATACTGACAATGAAGTGACAATCGAATTACTCTGATGGAAGAACTATAAATTATACTGATGATTAAATACAGTTTCAAAAAACAACCCAATAAAAACACACGTTTACTTACTGCAATAACAAAACCTCTTAGGTATTTAAATTTGTTAAGCATTTTTCTTTCTATGGTTATCTCCTATTTAGGTGTCATCTTTTTCTTTGATATAAACGCTGAATATCAAGAAAACAGAAACAAGACATATAGGCGATAATATGACTGACTGATTATATGAAGAAAAATTATGATGACGACAAATTATAAATGTAAGATTGCATTGTTTATATGAAAACAAATTATTTAGGTGACAATATCGCTAACTGCACTGATTACATCAAGATATATTGGTGACAATATGACTGGCTGATTATATGAACTGTACTTATTATTGGTAACAGATTAAACTGCTAATAAACAACACTTTATGCTGCTGACACAATGGCATATTATACTGATGACAATTTATAACAATGAAAATTGACAAATTATACTGGTGACAAACTGACAACTGATACTGTTGACAAAATAAAAAATTATACAGTTAACAAAAATGACAAACTGAACGGATCACAAACCAAACGGATGACAAACGAAACAGATGACAAAACAAATAGCTATGCTGATGACAAAGGGAAGACTCAACATGATTATCATACCATACAAAGAATGACATTAGTAAGTTAGTCGCGGTTCACAACTTCACGGCAATGGGTCGCCCCATTATGCTCTGTTCCAGTGCCAATGAATATTGTATAAAACAAGATGCTCCTCATTGCCCCATGTGAAAAGTTAAACAGACAGGAGTCTCAACAAACCAACAGTCCGCATAGGTATATTATGCGTAACGCCGCTGCCAGAATTCCACCACAAAAATTATAGTTCATCGTTGATGGAAGCGACAGTCACTAGAAAACTAGCAGCCACACATTACTGCATAAGGCAACCCAGTAAGTTCAGCGACTGGCGGGCTGCCATTTTTCTGAACATGCAGTTCATGCTACAAACAACTGTAGACAGATGTAAAAGCACTCCACACAAAATTCAGTCCACAGTGTTGCTCCATGCACTTAACTCAGCAGCAGGATGACAGAACCATAGAATGACATATACCACACAAAGAATGACATACCATACCACAAGAAAGGTATGAATAAAATTTGGTGGAACTGCGGTAAAGCTGTGAAAGTGTAAACAATATAAAATGACACAAAGTAGTGCAGCTTTACATAACAGAGTTCGTAACTCTGTTATGTAAAGCTGCACTACTTTGTGGCATACCACAAGAAAGAATGACATACCACAACACACAAAGAAAGACAGACTCAAACATCATCACGACCAAACACAAAGTAACTTTAGTTTGTGAGCACGCTGCTAAACTACAGACCTCTTGAGGCTTTTCCATGTCTTGTTGAATGACATGCTTATCTCCATTACTACAAACTATATCTAGCTCCGTGACAGCACTGACAGGGTGAAAGCCATTGGTGGGATCGCAATTGTCCCCTGGGATACGGCGGTAACTGAAATGCAGAAACACAGATAAAAAGCAGTTTTCAAGGTGTTAATGTTAACATTTTCATAACTGCTATACAGCAAGCCGATCAATGGGCCTATACAGACCAATGTATTTTAATATAATTGACAAAATTTTCCCAACAAATACTTTGAAAGTATTGCCTTCGTGTTAGATTATTAAGTCTCAAACAGGAAGATTTTAAAAAAAAACCATGCAGCTCCACTATAAATCCAGCTTAGTGACTGCTCTTTTGGGAAATTAATAAGGTGGTTTTCTGGTGCCTTCCATATTAATATATTAGATGTTCATACTGTAAATATTCTACTTTCTTCTTCTTCTTCAGCGTTCCGAGCCATTGAGGTTCTTTGCTGCATTCGTCTCTCTGGTGGACCTTCTCTTGCCAGTCATTGATTCCAAGTGCTTGTAGGTCTGTACAAGTATTATCTATCCACCGCTTCTTGGTCTACCTCGGGGTCTATGGTCATTTATTTCCTGAGTGTAAGCGAGTTTTGTTTCCCTATTATCTTCCATTCTTTCTATATGCCCCAGCCATTGTAGTCTATTAGCCTTCATGATACCAGTGATTAGCGGGGACTTAAACAGATAAATATTCTACTTTGGATTTTTTAAAAATTAAATTTAAAAAAAAAAACAATTTGCTATAGTAGTGGAAAAATCACAGCCTACTCTTCCTATACAGGCATCTTGATCTGTGTCTGATTGTTGATCTTGTGCTAAAAGGTTAAGGAACCAGTTGTTGGTCATCTCTCTCTCTCTCTCTCTCTCTACATTTCTAAGAATCTTAAGTCATCGTCAAGAGCTGATGCTTAATGATGGAGGATTCAAGGCAAGATGAGATCATTGTGATATCAGCAGTAGTTGACCAGGTTTCTTCTTTTCTCGCCATCCTTTTTGCATCTTGCCCAACCATATTTTACTGCTTTAAAGTACAGCTGAGTTAGTCATCTATTTAACAAGGTTGTGTGGTGAAGCAATGGTATAATCTACTACAAATTAGTTGAAAATTTAAATTCCCTCATGGTTGGGATATCGGGACCCTCGCCTAGAGTAGCAATTTAAAAAAATCATAAACACTGATATCCCTCGATCAGATATACCTTGATCTGCGAAGCTACAACTCCCACACATTAGAGAATTAAAAAATGAACAAGAACAGTTGTAACTGGTTAATCTCATGAAGGAAAGAAACCAATAATAACAATGATGATGTTGCAACAGCAATATGATCATAAAAGTTACAACAGCAATGATGATACGGAACAACAGCAATGATGATAATATAAGTTAACAGCAGTAATGATAATATAAGTTAACAGCAATGATGATAATATAAGTTAACAGCAATGATGATAACATAAGTTACAACAGCAATGATGATAATGTAAGTTACAAAAACAATTATGATATATAAGTTAAACAGCAATGATGACATATCAGTGACAACAGCATTTATGACATATAAGTTACAACAGCAATAATGACATATTAAGTTGCAACAGCAATGATATAATATAAGTTAACAGCAATAATGATGACATAAATTACAACAGCAATGATGATAATGTAAGTTACAAAAACAATTATGATATATAAGTTAAACAGCAATGATGACATATCAGTCACAACAACATTGATGACATATAAGCTACAACAGCAATGATGATAATATAAGTTAAGGACAACTATTTACCCAATTGTTTCAAGCTTTTCCAGATGGCCTCCCTTGCAGATATCAATTTGTTCAGCTTTAATGTTAGGCTGCCTCACACAGTTCACAGAGTTGTCTGGTCGGTAGAAGCCATAGTCACTAAGACAAGGAAACATTTTATATCAACACAGGCAAACCCACGTTCTAATGATGTCATGATACCACAGAACGTCTCACATTTAACCATTCTTGGTATTCTGTTCTGCATTTAACACACTTCCTCCTGGGCATCGGGTTGGAGTGTCTTGACAATGAAATAACTAAAAATTTTAGTGGTCCATTGTAACAATAACCTAGGAGCAGTGTCGTAGTATCTTTGCAGTCATCCCCACCAGTTTTGCTACATTGAGTTGGAGTGTCTTGACAATGAAATACCTAAAATCTTTGGCGGTCCATCATGAGGGCCATGTTCTGCAAAGGGCCTGCTACAAGATGAATCATGTGACCCTGAGGTACTGTTTTTTCTCTATTTATGGAAATAACCTAAGCACCAAAAACACCAGTTTATTGGAATAAGTGCAAAGAGCCTATGCCCCAAGTTACTGGTTTGTCAGTATGTACAAAAACTCAAGCCTGAGGTGCTGGTTTATTGATATGCATAGAAATAACCTAAGCCAGGGGTACTGGTTTATCGGTATGTACAGAAATAACCCAAGCCAGGGGTACTGGTTTATCGGTATGTACAGAAATAACCTAAGCAAGGGTTACTGGTTTATCAGTATGTACAGAAAAAACCTAAACCAGGGGTACTGGTTTATCAATATGTACAGAAATAACCTTAGCCAGTGGCACTGGTTTATCGGTATGTACAGAAAAAACCTAAGCCAGGGGTACTGGTTTATCAAAATGTACAGAAATAACCTAAGCCAAGGGTACTGGTTTGCCAGTATTTACAGAAATAACCTAAGCCACATCAGCAGGAAAAAAAAGCTAAACAAAAGACGGAGGTGGAGGGATTCTCCTGAACTCCAACCCAAACATGTAGCAAAGAAGACACAGTCAGTGGCAACTGGAAAATGCTCAAGCAACTGCAGAGCAGAGATGGGGGATTTGAAAACTGCAGCAGAATTGCTTTTGACAGAGAAAAATAAAGGGAAACAAATAGCTCTCCTTACAGATGTGAAGTCAGTTGTTCTAATACTTAAGAGCAGAAACAGTGCAGAACTGGCAGCCGTAAGAGCGGTTACATATCCTTTACAGCATGTTTTGGCTGTTCGTGATTCCTGGGCAAGTTTACGTTCAGTAGTTTGCCATTGCTTTCTGAACGACCGGCGCCCATACATTTCATTAAAAAAAAAACAAGTAAAACTGTCTGCTACCAAATCACCCACAGCTGTGATTCGAACATTATATGCGGGATTATGAACTGCGTTCGTAACCCTGCCACATGGAGCCGGCAAGAGCAGAACTACACGAACTATGTTAGAAATTCAAAAGGGATGTCATACAATGGATCCCCTCACACTGCAACGTGCAGAGGTTTACAGATTAGCAAAGAAAGGTGGAAGACCATCTCAGCCTGATATAAGCATAACCTATGATGTGGTCAAAAGATCTATAAGTTTTAGAACCAAGTGGAAATCAGAGCATCCAGGCCACTAGAAAGATGTTACCAACTCCACTGAGGAAAATAAGTAACACAGGCTGGAATACCACATGTTGAATAAAGTAAAGACATAAAACACTGATAAATGTAACTGGATCAGTGTATTCCATCTTTAGTTTATAATACTTGCAGTATTTCAACCTGTGTTACTTGTTTTCTTCAGTGGAGTTGGTAACATGTATCATACTGATAAATGTAACAATGGAAGTACTAAAACAATCAATAAAATCAATTTGGACAATAAAATACAAAAACTATATACAAGAACATGACAGCATAGAAGAGCTTGGTAGAAATGCACAAATAATCTTCAGACTCAGAACAGGACATTGTAGACTCAGGGCACACCTCTATCAAACTCTGCCTATTGTGGATATGAAGCACTCAAGCAAACCCCAAAGCATATCCCACAAGACTCCTGAATTTGCTGAACTGGAATAATCCTGCAAGACAAACTTTGGGGAACTGGTGAAGACCTCGAGCAGACAGTTCTGTCTGTGACCCATGTTTGAATAGGCACAAAGCAAATCTTTTCAACATCCTGTGGTAATTCCTTTACTGAGACAGCACTGTTAACATTGGAATTTGTATCTATGCTCCCCGGCAACAGTCTGTGCTTGATACGACAAAATAAGGTAGCAAACAAAATGGACTGATGAAGCTTATAAACTATGGAAGGAAATCCATTGACATGAAGGACACACCAAATGTCAAACTGCCACTGCCTTGGTGGAAGTTCTTGTAAGAGCAAAGGCTAGGGTAACAAATTCCTACAGAAATGTGGGCTGGCAGAGCCCACAAGCCTGGGAAGGCAGTCTGCTTATGGGAGGGAAAATCCAGAAAAGGAACCTCAACCATCACAACTGGAAGATGTTGGCCCAAGTGGCACGGGACTAGAAAGCAAACATCTACGCTCTACAATGCATAGTAAACTTTGATCGCAGCAGAAGAGGAAGTAACATGTGGAACTGGTAAAATTACAGCTAAGCATTTGTTGCAGGAGTGTAAAACAAAAGCAGAACAGAAAAAAATCTGTTTTGGCACACACCCACTCCACTTGAAGACAAACTCTATGGGGATGTTACCAAGCTCTAGTTTCCTGCTGCTTTCTTTGGATTTATTCGTAATGATGTCTGAAGATATAAGAAGAAGAAGAAATAACTGAAATTACAAGTCAGGAGATACATTTGCAAAATGCAGTCGATTTTATGGCGTTCAACCCTCCACAATAGTACAGTTGAAGAATTATTCAAAATAACAGAAATTCTATTCTTACCATTCATAATCCTCTTCTGTACATTTGCATCTGTCTGTAACAACATCCATATTTTTGTAATATCCATTACGACACCTGCAAGCAAATATACAATTTGTACAGTTAGAACTGACAGTGAAATTCATTATAACCATACCATAATCACATCTGAGATAGAAAGAGCAACATACTAACATCAGCACAATCCCAGCAGAGACAGAAAGAGTAACATGGTAGAGGATGTGGTGGTGACAAGGCTTCATCAGCACATAACAACAAACCAACCATAACATCATACACACAGTTTTTAAAAAGCACACACACGCACATCAGGGTGTATTTTTAATGACTGTGCAGTGTTTGAAATATTGCCGGTTCAAGTTTTATATTTACCATTATGTTGCATAAACTTTACAGAGGGTGAATACAAAACTTGGACCGGCAATATTTTCAAACACTGCACAGTCATTAAAAATACACCCTATACTTACTGCAACAGAAAAACCCCTTAGGTATTTATATTTATCAGCTTGGTTAAGTATTTTACTATTTACTGTTATCTCCTATTTAGGTGTCATCTTTTTCTTTGATATAACCATCAAATATCAAGAAAACAGAAACAATGATTTATCAAAGAAAAAATTGACACTAAAGTAACTACATCAGGGTGTAATATTACAGAATCACTTAAACATAAAAATAAGCAAGCAGAATGAAATGAAATATGTGGTACTTAATTCAGAGACTGCAAATATACGAGGGCGAGTCAATACATAAGTCACACAGTTCTGTGGGATGGCAGGTAAATGTAGTTGGTGTTTACTACTGGTGTCATTAGGTGACAACATCGAACTTTATATATCCGTTCGTCAGGTGGCGCTAGGTGTCTCATGTGCATGCGCAGCGCATAAAGAAAATGGCGACTGTACTTACGGAGTGTACAACCAAAGAGCAACGCGCTGTTGTGATTTTTTTTGTGGGCAAAAGGACTGCCTGCAAAGGACATTCATAAGGAAATGCTTCCTGTTTATGCTGACAAATGTTTGCCCCGTAAAGCGTACATAGCTGGGTAGAAGAATTTTCTCAAGGACGCTCTAAAATTGTTGATGAAATCTGATCTGGTCGTCCTGTTGAGATTGCAACAGAAGCATCCATGCAGCGGGTGGAGGAGATGATTAGAGGTGACAGGCGAGTAACGATAGACTCTGTAGCATCTGCAATAGGGTGCTCACATGGTTCAGCATACAGCATAATGCATGATCAATTGAAATTTAAGAAAGTGGGCTCAAGGTGGGTACCCAGACAATTGAAGGAAGAACACAGAATGAACTGATTTGGCCTGTCCTTGCATCATCTCTGTCGATACGAAGATGAAGGAGAAGACATGCTGAACAGGATTGTTACTGGGGACGAATCATGGGTGCATAACTACCAGCCCGAATCAAAGCATGCTTCAATGCAATGGAAACATCCTTCTTCGCCTTGTGTCCAAAATTCTAGGTTCCTTATGCCATCAGCAGGGAAGGTTATGCTGACAGTGTTCTGGGATTGTCAAGGAGTGCTTTAGAGCCCCTAGCAATTTCCACCCTTTTGGTCCACTGAAAACCCACCCTGGCGGGAGACATTTCGCGAACGACACCGAAGTTGAATGTGAAGTGAAAACGTGGTTTAGAAAACAGAGCACGCAGTTCTATGCAGCAGGCTTGGTAGGACTGACCAAACAATGGGATAAGTGCATCAATGTTAGTGGAAATTATGTTGAGCAATAAAGGGATAATGTATGTATAAAAATAAACTGGTTTCAAGCTGTTATCATATTTAGTTATTTTTTCTACAGCCATTTGTGACTTACTTATTGACTTCCCCGCATACAAATATAAAACCTTTTCCTCAATATTGTACATCTATGTAGTGACTTTTGTGTCACTTTTGAATTAGAGTGTTGTTTTGGTGTGGTTTGATTCCTGTTGTTGTTTGCTGATGAAGGTTTGTCACTGCAACATCCTTTGTAGGTTGCTGATGAAGGTTTGTCACTGCAACATCCTTTGTAGGTTGCTGATGAAGGCTTGTCACTGCAACATCCTATACTGTTTGTAATTCCATCCATCATGTGCCATGCCGATAAGTATGGGCGGTTATGTTCTGCCATCTCACTAGATCACCAGAGTCATGGATCAGCTCTGTATTCCTGTCTCGACCATGCCATGTGGCCATGCCATCCAGGTATTTACTTCTCGGTCTTCCCCTTGGTCTCTTCCCTTCGATCTTGCCAGCCGTCACCAAGTTCTCCAATTCATTTCTTCTGATAACATGCCCAAAAAATGTTGACTGTCTACATCTAATGTCTCTAATCAGTTTACGATCTTCATTTGTTTCTTGAAGGACTTGTTCATTGGTTTTTCTGTCTGTCCATAGTATTCTTTGCATTTTCCTCAGAAACCACATTTCCACAGCCATCAGCTGTTTTTCAGCTTGACCGTTTATTGTCCACGCTTCACATCCATACAAAAGTATAGGTTCTATCTAGCACTTTAAAACTCTTTTTCTCGTTTCAATTGATATCTTTTTATTGGTCAGTATGTTTTTCATCTTGCAAAAGGCTAGCTTCGCAATGGCAATTCTTGTTCTAATCTCTTCAAGGCATCTCAAATCAGATGTTATGACTGCCGTGATAACTGTAACGATTCACTTGCTTAAGAATATGCAGGGAAAAGAGATTGGAGACATTACACACCCCTGTCTCACACCTCTTTTAATAGGCTGATATTGACCTACATTGTTATCAATTCTGATGGCAGCTTGTTGTTTCCAATATATGTTTTTTTACAAGTCTAAGGTCTTTTCCATCAATTTGTAGATCTTCAAGCATCCTTATCACGTCGACATGTCTCACTTTATCGACAGCCTTTGTGTAGTCAATAAAGCAAAGATATAGATCTGTGTTTACTTCTATAGAACGTTCAATTACTGTTCTCAGTATATACACAGCATTTACTGTGCCCTTGCCTTCTACAAACCCACATTGTTCTCCTATTTCAGGTTGTATTTTCTTCCTAACTCATTGCATGATAATTCTCAGCACAATCTTCGTGATGTGGCTCATTATACTAATTGTTCGATGTTGATCACATTCCTAGGCTCCTGATTTTTTTTGGGATTGCAATAAATATAGAATTACATAATTCAGGAGGTATATCTCCAGTATCATATATTGCGTTCAGCAGTCTAGTGACTTTGTCTATTCCATATTCTTCTACGGCATTGATCATTTCTACTGCGATGTTATCTGTACCCGGGGTCTTGCCAGTTTTCATATGGTTAAGAGCATTCTGAACTTCCATCCTCAAAATTGATGGTCCTTCATTATTATTCCGATGATCATATTGTTCTTCTCTTGTATCATAATAAAGGCCTTTCACATAATCTGACCACACATGTAACATCTGATCTTCTTCTATTATGATTTTGCCATCCTTGGTTTTCATGCAACCCGTTGATGTTTGTGTTCTTTTGTTAGTGATGTCATTAATTCTTTTGCGCATTAATTTGGTATTCCGGGTGCTGTATTGGTTTTCAATTTCCTTGAAATTTTCCTCAAGCCATGTTTCTTTTGCCTCTTTGCATACCGTCCTAATTTTCCTGTGAATCTCTTCATATTTTTCCTTGTTATTTTTGTTATTTCTTCTTACTTCCATGAGTTTTAAGATGTCTTCCGTCATCCATTTCTTGCATCCTATTATCTTTATTTTTGGGATGGTTGTTTCTGCATCTTGGTTGACTGATTTCTTTAATATTTCCCATTGGTCACTGACGTCTTGAAATAATATTTCCATATCGGACAATGCATCGAATCTGTTCTTTACCTCTATGTTGAATTTATCTTTTATTTCCTCACTCTTCAGTGCCCGTAGATCAAATTTTGTGTTTCTTGGTGGTTAATATTTGACAAAACTGTCATTTACTGCCAACATAGTACCTTGCGGTGTATGGCAGAGGGGTCTTTGAGCCTGAGGAATAAAGGCCGCCTGGCTAGTGCAATCGCCGCGAACTGTGCAGGTTAGGATTTTCTTTTTGCCCCCGACAGAAAAAAATCTGACACCTTACCGAGGGATCGAACCCGGGCCTCCCGAATGAGAGTCCGGCGTTCTAGCCTCTCGGCCAGCCGCTCCTCAGTGGTTAATATTGGACTTTCTTTAATTTTATATGTAAACTGCTTAAGATTAATCTACGGTCGCTCTGCGCTTGGTATAGTTTTTGTGACTTTTAAGGCATTTCGAAATCTTCTGTTGATAAGAATGTAATCAATCTGATTTCTGATCTTATGATCAGGACTCCTCCATGTCCATAATCTCCTTGGGTGCTGTTGATACCAGGTGTTTCCAATAATTAAATCATGATCTTTTGCCCACTGTACAAGTCTGCAACCTCTTTCATTCTGTTCCCCTAGTCCATGCTTGCCTACTATGCATCCGTCCTGTTGATTTCCAACTCTGGCATTCAAGTCACCCATTATGATATTTACTTCAGAATTCTTGCATTTCTTGAAGGCTTTCTCTAAATCACTATAAAATTCATCAATGAATTCATCAATCACTACTGTCTGCTGTTGGTGCATAAACTTGTATGACATTGACATCAAAAGGTACTCCACTCAACTTCACCAGTAACACTCTGTCTGATACAGTCCAATATCCTTTGATCGATTTTGCTCTCTCTTTATCCATTATAATGTTGTTTCTCTCCACCATAATAGATGATAATTTCTGGTGTTTGTAATTATAACTTTGTAAAGCTGACCTACACTTGGTGTTTTCCAATTGTTTATTATATAGCTGCTTTTTTCTGATTTGTTCGCTCACTTTGAAACTCAAGCATAGCCCACCCTGGACTGATTTTTGCATGTGGACTAGCTTTCCCTATTACCATTGTCCGTCGCCGTTAGGCGAACCCACTCTGACTTTTGAGGCTAGTAACTTACATCCCCAAGTCTACGATGAGAAATCAATATTTTAGTGCAACTGATGGGTGTAGAGGTTGAACCTATTACCGCGCCATCAGCTCGTTGGAAGTGTAAGAGTGAGAACTCTTATCCATTCTGGGAGGCTGACCTCTGTTATTTCACTATAACAAATGAAAGGATAGAAATCCACACAGCTGAAAGATCAAACTCCTCACCAAGAATCCTTCTTGATCAGTTTGAATGTTTCCTTTGAGCCCAACAAACATCCCTCAAATCCTGGTCTCTTGTTGAGGCTAGTATGTGGAATCCATTGGATGTAGTCATCTTCTTTGCCTAGAGATAAATCAAACATATCAACATTAACTCAATCACTACAAAACAGAACAATAACCAGATACAATACAAGAATTCTTATCTGAAAAAGGTAATATTCTGATCCACAGTTAAGTATTGTTGTTTTTGTGTGTGTTTGTTTTGTTGTTTTTTTGTTTGTTTTCTAGTTCATTGATAAAGACATTGGCTGAAACATTTCTGTATCACTGTGTGTGTTCCCTTGCGTCTATCTTCCTAGATAACACATTTTGTGTTTATTTAGACTCGAGTATTACCCAGGCATCAGCAAATGCTATGGTTGGTTGTTGCATCCAGTAGACATCCACCCAACTGTAATTAGCTTGGCTGTGGTCAACTTCCTTTTCAACTTTTTTCAACACAATGTCATATTTTCGGTCTGACATGCAAATACTTTTATTAACTTGGCAAAGGAGTCTTCGTGGTGAAGTGGTTATGCCAGCTGCTTTGTGCTCCAAATGTTGTGGGTTTGTTTCCAGGCCACATCGTTCAGTTAAATAGTTGAATGTTCTCTGACTTCTGGAAGGTCGTCGCTGGAGTTGTGCTTTGCACGACACTTTCGGCAGGCCACTCTATGAAAAGAAACCGAGACGTAAGGGATAAAACCAGGTGCAATGGAGCCGCCCCTCTTGTCTTTTAAACGCTTTCTATTAGCTTGGTAGTGTCAGCTCCCTTTTGTCAATTCAATGTCATATTTGTGGTCTGATGGAGGATGGATGATGGTAGAATACCAAAGGATATCTTTGTTGGAGAATTACAGATGGGTAAAAGATCTCGGGGTCGGCATCTACTAAGATACAAAGATGTGTGTAAGCAGGACATGATTGATACAGGCATTGATAATGCACATTGGGAGCAAGTTGCCACTGAATGTGTTGAATGGAGGGCAAATATCAGAAATGAAATAAAGACAAAGGAGAAAATGATTGCAGATAGTCACACACTGAGCGTGTGAGATGTAAGATGGTGCGTGCTGGTGAAATGACTACGTGCTCTCATGTATCCACTGTGGACAAACATCTACAGCGCAAATTGGTCTAATCAGTCACATTCGCCACCACCATGGGTTGAAGTTATTATGCCTTTTTGAAGCACAATGTAACAAACTATCATCTGTCAAGACGGCAAGGTGCCAATGAATGAATGGTCTGACATGCGTGTCACTTCAATCGCTCATATTATAAAAAGGTCACAGCTACTTACACTCTCTGATCACAATAGTGTTAAAGTCAATAACATTGACAGTCCACTTTTTGGTGTCTTTCTGATAACCCCAGATGCCAAAGGTCATGGACTTGCCTCCAGGCTCTGTTAACAGGCCAGTGAATCTGTTTAAAGAGACAAAAATTACTTTCTTTTAAACCTTCTTGTGATTGAAAACACATTAATGCAAAATGTTACTAGAGAGATTAGTAAAGGAACAACATACAAAATAAAATGTTTCGACCAGTCTTTTCCAGCAAACATTTCAACAAAAGAGAACACACAGAGGTTCCCAAATTACAAACAAAATGATTTGTCTGTCATGTTTACTAAAGCATCCAAAGATTACAATGGAAATTAAGTGACGAATGATAAACAGTATTTTTCCTCCAACACTCTGCTATCAATGTCAGGCTTGGTCTCGCTATCAACATCCCAGCAGAGACAACTTGTCACATGCGAGATGAAATGCTGTTGATATCTCCAGAAGAGACAGGATGTGACACGATGACATCAGAAATATGATAGGAAATATAATAGAAGAAATAAAGAGGTTGGATATCTCCTGAGAATGAAACCTGATCAACTATTGATGACAGCATACAACCAAAAACTATAAAAAAAACTAGAGGAAGACAAAGTGATGAATAGCCATCATGAATACTTTAAACAAACACAGATGACACAACCAAGGCAAATCATCTGGCCTTGGGACACATGGTTAAGCTCTCTAAACAGATAATGGTGGGTGTGGATCAGGAAAAGAAACACCACCAACCTGGGGTTAGGAAACAGATGACAAATATAACACCACAATAACTTACAAATGTATCTGACAACCAAAATATTACATTCACAACCCCACACAAATGCTGACTGACTTATATAGGCAACTTTATATAACTGTATGCATCTTCTTTTCACTAACTGGTGCCTGTGCAGAGTAGTGGGAATAAATTGTTATGACAGATTCACCACAGTAGAGCTCTTCAATCAATCAGGTGCCATCTCCACAATGAAGGCTGGCTGCAATGGATCTCCAACACTGTCTGTCTCTCACCCTGACTGTACATTCTGTCAGATTGATAATTGCCCATCTCTTGATGTTATCTTCCAACTTGTATCGTTGTCTGCCTCTTGCCCGCTTACCCTCAACCTTGCCCTCCAGTATAGTTTTTATAAGAGTATTACGTCTTTTAACATGGCCAAAATAATTCATTTGCTTCTGTTTTATTTCTTTCATCAACTCTCTTTTCATTCCCAGTTTTTCTGGGAAAGTAATTCTGGGAGTTCCCAGAGAACTAAAGGAATCCCAGTGAACCAAGAGGCAAGGAAAAAGATGCTGGCACTGGATAGGATACAGAATGAGAAAACCTGAGGACAACCTGGAACCCACAAGTGAAACGAAATAGTTGGGAGACCTAAAAACACATGGAAGAGAATTACAGAGCTGAATAAAATTGGGAGGGGACATAGAGAGAGCTGCAGAAGATAGCAAAAGATAGGATGGCTTGCCATTGGTTGATTGAGGTACTATGCTCCAATGGGGGATCAGGGCAGAAGAAGAATGTACCTTCTTGTGTTTTCCCCCTTTTCCAGAACATATGTTGCTAAACAGATAGAACGAATAAACAGATTCTTAACAACCAGTAAGCTACAGGACAAAATAGCCAAGGATACTCTACTATCTGCTGGATACTATTATCTGCTAGATACTCTACTATCTACTATCTGCTACTATCTACTGTGCATCTTATAATAATATTGCCGTAGGTACAATTAACAACTTTCAAAATACCGTATTAATTATTTCCAACTTGCGCAGTATATAGACAGAGACTTATAAGAGATATAGCAACAAAGACAATAATAATGTCAACTATTTTTGTATGCCTTGATAAGCAGAGGCTAGAACAGAATTCTTTCTGTTGGTTTCTATTCTGGGCTATTTTATTCTTCCTCACGCTCAACATCCTTCTCTTCAATTGTGAATTTCAATCAATACTGTTTTGGTAAGTTTGTAATTTTTGTGTCTGAAGTGTAATGTCTTATTTTCAAATGGGCTCGATAGCCTTGATTTTGATTTACACATGTTACTTGTTTGTGTCACATAGTTCTGCATCTGCTGCTACTCTTGGTTTTCTGATTTAAGAAACCAAACAGATGTTGGATGTACAATTAAAGTCAATGGTAGCAATTTGGGACAAGTTCAGAGATTCAAGTATCTAGGTATATGAATAACATCATGTGGAAGATGCATAACAAATGTAATAAGCAAGCAAAAATTGCATTTTATAAACTGAAGAACTTATGCAATAAATTCATGTTACAGAAGGTGAGAAACAAAATTCTTGAATGTTACATACAACCAGTTTCAACACATGGCTATGAATCCTGGACAATTAGTAAATAAACAAAATAAAAATCCCTTTAGACCTCATGAATGTGGTTTTACAGAAGAATATATTGTACCGCCAAAATAAGTAATGTAAAAATGTAAATGTTTTCAAAGAGGCTAAGGCACAAAGACAACTTATAACAAATATCTGAAAGATGCAATCATCATTTTTGGTCACATTATGAGAAGAGAAATATTGGCACATGTTGTGGCAGCTAGACAGATTTAGGACAAGAGAGGTAGAGAAAATTCTTGACAGCCTTTTGTCATTGCACTGAGAAGTGTCAGCACACTAACTGATACAGGTTTCCAGATATCACAAGATGTGGAGAACTGAGATCGTGCCAGTCAGCAAGGGACTTGATGATACTGATGAACAGATGTATATGGACATGCAGGATGAGGCAGGGAGGGAGAGGAAGGGGGAGAGAGAGAGGGGAGAGAAAGAGAGAGAGAGAGAGAGAGAGAGAGAGAGAGAGAGAGAGAGAGAGAGAGAGAGAGAGAGAGCTAACAAAAACTGCAGCTGGGTAGCTGATGTCATTCTGTCCAGGAAGCAGATCTTACTTGATCTCCTCTGATGTGAACTTGTACGTATGCCAGCAGTGACCTTCATCTGTTGAGAACTTGACAACATTTGGGTACTCGGTGTCTAACGGCACAGCCACCAACAAACCCCCACTGTCTGCAATCTCATAGGCATGGGGCCCCCTCAACACCTGTGTACGTATTAACATTTAAATAATGAATCAGTACAAAGTACAGTTAATCTGACAGGTGAGCTAGCCAAGTTAATCTGACAGGTGAGCTAGCCAAGTCAATCTGACAGGTGAGCTAGCCAAGTTAACAGTGACCTCCGTTGGTGATGTTATGAGTACTGTCTCACACAGGTCCCACACCTGGCCTCATTGCTTGTCACAGTGAGGGAAAGACTGGCCGCTGCTTCCTCCTTGCTCCAGGCCTACAAAATGTGATGGAGTTATTACATCACAGATCCATAGAAGGAAACTGCCACGTTCTAAAATAACGTTTACAGTTAATCCTATGGCAGATGGTGCCATGGGGTTGTTAAGTGCTAGGTCACCACATCTATTAGGTCTCAAGACAATGAGATAGGGCTGACCATTTCCTACCCATATAATTTGCAGAAAATTAACCCTTTACTGAGCAAATCGTCCGAATGTGTCTTTACCTCGGAACGGGCAAACCATCTGAATGCGTCCGAGCTATTACTAGCATTGTAAAATAGCAATCTCATGGCTTTCGGAGATTTCCGATTGTCTACCGATAGCTTGACAACATGGCTGCCATTTGCAAGTGTGTACTATGAATTTGAACGGATTTTTAAAAATAGTTTTCGGGGTTTTTACGCTTAGTTTTTCAAAATGGATTTTGACGATTCTTCAAGTGATAGTGGAGATTTCGCTGGGTTCAATTTAAGTAACATTTAAGTGCACAAATTTGATTGAATCAGAGCTAGATATCAGTGATCAGCGTTACTTTGTGTTAGCAGTCATGAGTCGGACTTTAAAGAAAGTGATTCTGATTCTGAGAATGTGTTTGTAAATTGCCATATAAATGACTGACAATCACAAACAATCACAAACAATATGTTGTATTTTGTAAATATTTGTGTTCATGTGTGGATTACCAGGAACATTCACGTCAGTAAAATACTCGGCATGCTTTTTACTTCATTTTGTTTTTTATTTAAGTAAAATCGGTTGACTAACACCTTTTATGTGATGATTTTACTAACGTAACCCAAAATTTTACCGAACCTCAAAATTCTTCTTGCCGTTCAGGGCTACAAAACAGATAAACGTCTGCCCTGTAAATGGTTAAGGAACAAGTTGTGGTTTAATTCTGTTCAGATTTGTGTTAAAAAAAGGAAAGACCTGACCAAAAAAGTGTTGTGAACTCAAACTGGGGACATCAATTACAGAAAAGAAAAAAGCTAGCTACATGATCTTTACAGGATGTCGCAATTAACCCCAGCATTTTTTAGTTGTTTACAATATACTAGGCAACTTTTGCATTCAGTAGTTTACCATTGCTTTCTGAATGACCAACTCGCATACCATCAACATCAACACCAGGCGGTCTGCTTCCAAATTGTCTGCAGCTGATTTAAAACCCTCGACTCCGTATATCAGGGAATTGTGAAACGTGTTCACTGCCCATAAGCCATGGGACGGGCCAATTAAGGAGTGAGAAACATTCATGTCATACTGAGGAGATTGTAACATACAATTTTGATAACAAACATGAAAGTATACAGAAAACAACTCTGGCTTATTTTATTTTTTTTAAACAGTAAAGGCTCCTTTTCGACTCTCGGAGGTGTTCTTGGTATATTGTGCTAGCCCCATATTTGAATAGACCAATCACCACCAAAAATGTGTTGTGATCAATATCGTGCTGGCCTTCACTTCCCAGAAGCCCAGTATCCATATAAGGCTGGACTGACCTGGGAAGCCAGGTCAGTTAAAAAATATAAACCCAACCCTGATAAGGGTATGAACAAGTGACCACTGGGCTGACAGACGAGGTGATGGACACTGTGCTACCGCTGCTCACTCTGGGTTATTTAATAAAAGTTACCAAAATCAGATGAATTACCAAATAATCTTCATTTTTGTTTTTTATAACAGCATAAAGAACTCTGCAATGACCTAGCAATTATCTCCATTAGGTATATCACTAAGGAACATATCCAATGAGATACCAATCATCTTTACCAGGTATAACAACACAGAAAAACTCAATACATTTCTGTAGTCTATGAAGCAAGTATGAAGATCTACTTTCAGCATTTCTCAAAGATGGTTCTCAGCTGAAGATATGGTCACTGGTTCCTCAGCCTTGTCAATTATAGCATATAAATCTCTTGCGGGGTGTGAAGTCAAGAGGAAACTGCCACATTAGTTTCCGCAAAATAAGTTTATGGACAGTCACTAAGCTAGATTCATAATGGAGCAACATGTTAAAATAATTTCTCTGCGAATTTTCAGATTAAATAACTTGAACAAGCTAGCCCAAGATCACACAAAGGTGCAACAAGTACGAGAACAGTCAAAGAACACCAAGAAAATAAACACATGTTCATACCAGTCTGAAGTTGTATCCACCGTCTGTTGAAAGGTAGACATCAGGCAGCGAGGTCTGTAGGTTACTAGCCACATGAGCTGTAAGAAGACAAGTCTGCAGATTGTATGCAGCTCTACATTTGTGCATCTTATACTAAAATATATAATCTATTGCAGATTATATTCAGTCAATATATTCATTTTGCTTAGGTAATTTAAAGTGAAGTAACTCAGTAACTGTAACCCTGTTAATTTCATATTAACTCATTTAGTATGGAGCAACTGGTGATGCATTTATCAGTAACTCCTGACATGATATGACAGCCATAGTAGTGGCTAGCACATTCGCCTGCTGGCCCAGTGGGCATGTGTTCAAAACCCCACCATGGTGGAATGTTTTTAAACTGACCTCGGCTTCAGCCTAAAATGGGTACCAGTAAATTCCCTGGAAAGTAAAGGAGGCCAGCTTGATATTAACCACGTCAACCCTCGAGCGCCAATTGATGTAGAAAAATACGACCTAGCACCATATATCCAATACACAACAAGGCATGTAGCAGCGTCATTTACTTTAATTACACTGAATAGGACTTTGGATGCTCACCTTAAATCAAAATCTGGTTTTTAAATGTGGCTGTATGGAAGGCCTCAATAAGAAGAGATACATTTTAGAGTGGGCCAACCTGGCAGCCAAAGTAAATTAAAGCAAAAATTAACCTCAAAGGGAATTTGAAAATATGACCACCAAGCAAGTGGGCTAGCCACTATGCTCACCGTGGCTGCCCCAAATTGCTGTACCATATATTAATCAGTATGTATGACACTGAGGACAATGTATAAGAATACCATGGATGGAAAGAAAATATGAATACAGCAGTGCTTCCATAAACAAATGAAGCCACAACATGCTTATAGAAATTAGATGCACACAGTAAACACTTTTGGGCATATTATGAAAACAAAATAAACTTGAAAACTTAGTGACAACTCGCAAACTTTATGTGAAAAAAGCATTTAGCTAGTTGCATGTCCTTTGCAGGAAGTAGCAGTCAACCCCAGTATTTTCTGGCTGTTCGTGATTCCTGGGCAAGTTTACGTTTAATAGTTTGCCATTGCTTTCTAAACGACCGGCACCCATACCATTTCATAAAAAAACCAATGTATAGTGGCCTGCGAAAAAAGCATTAGGAAGACAAATTTATACCTAGATGGCTTGACCAAACAGCGTAACTGAGACAATAACGAGAGACCTATCCAAGACCCTAGTCTGAGTGTGAGATGGTGAATCCTGATTCCCCCCTCCCACCCACCCCCCCATCTCACACCCACCCACCCACACACACTCTCTCTCTCTCTCTTATCTGCATGATGTATGACGACAATAAAATACATTTGACGATTCTCACTATGAAATCTTGCCCGTGTGTTATCAGGGTTCATAAGGAAAGCAAAGAACAGACACACTGTAACCTGCCATGGAACTCCTAAGAGGTAGCTCTGGATGGTTGGTGCGAGACTGGCTAGCTCATCCCACAGAAAACTTTAAGTGCACAATCCAATCCATTATGAGCAATTCTACAAAGAATTTGGTGTCAGTTGCTTGAGGGCTCATGCTTCACTGGGAGATGAAAGGCAGAAGTATGAATCTGATTACACAAGACCTCCCTATCTCCAATACAAGTTAGTTGCATATCCTTTACAGGACATAGTAGTCAACTCCAGCATTCTTGGCTGTTTGTGATTCCTGGGTAAGTTTACGTTCAGTAGTTTGCCATTGCTTTCTGAACAAGTGGCACTCATACTATTGTATGAAAATACTAACACAAGGCAGTCTGCTTCCAAATTGCCTGCAGCTGTGTTTCAAAACCGGTATGCAGGATTATGAATTGCATTTGTAACTCCTGATCTCAAATAGAAGGTGAATTTCTGTCACCAGACTTACCACAGATAACTGGCAAGACTGAGGGGAAAAGAACTAGGGGAAGGCAAAGAAGTAAATATCTTGATGACTTGACCACATGGCAAGGTCAAGACAAGAATGCAGAGCTGATCCATGACTCTGGTGATCGTGTGAGAGGAAGAAACATTGACCGCCCACTCTTATCGGCATGGCACATGATGAGAAGACTTACCGTGAACTAGTACTAGTCCGTAAGCTGTTTTCTGACTGTGAGGAGGCTGTGCGTTAATCCCTCGATGAATACTGTAGGAATTGTGAATCTGAAGGTAGCAGCCTTCCTATGATAAAAGCACACACCAAAGTTTACAATTAAAATAAAGCAATTGATACTTTTGTCATGATTCAGAAGCAGAATCACACAACTTAAATTGAGAAAAAAACTAGGTTAGATTTTGTTTTTAAATATCACTTTAAACAAAATTTTAAAAATCTGTGTCTACACATAAAAACATAATTCAATTTATAACTATCAGTTAATTCTGTAAAACAAAATATACCAATCTATAAATACCAGTTTATATTTATAAAAACCAAATTTAAAATACAAATATGAGCATTCATCTAAAATTAAAAATAACCACCCCCAATCTACAGAAAACATGCCTGACCAGGTTTTAATATAAACTCCAGCAATCATATCTCCCCAAATCTGCCAAGTACGACTTTTAACAATAACAAATGGCTTCAAAGTTAGTGAAATAAACTGGAATTTTATAAAAACTAAATTGTACAAATCCTAAGTAGTAACAGTCATTTCAAGAACTACATTGATGATGTCATGAACATGGTTGGACGAGGTTTAGATGTTTGGGCTCATCACCTGCTAAGTGAGGGAAAGATTGGCCACCTATTCCTCTGTGCATTAAGTGCCTCACAATGTGCTGGCCCTATCACAGAACCATAACAGGAAGTTGCTTAGGGACAAATTAAATAATTAAATATCTAAGCACTAATACGAGGGTAAGTTAATATGTAAGTCACAAATGGCTGTAGAAAAATAACTAAAGATGATAACAACTTGAAACCAGTTTATTTTTATACATACATTGTCCCTTTATTTTTCAACATAATTTCCACCAACATTGATGCACTTATCCCATCATTTTATCAGTCCTCCCAAACCGGCTGCATAGAACTGCATGCTCTGTTTTCTAAACCACGTTTTCACTTCACATTTAACTTCGGCGTCATTCGCAAAATGTCTCCCGCCAAGGTGGGTTTCCTGTTTATGCTGACAAATGTTTGTCCCGTAAAGCGGTGCATAGCTGGGTAGAAAAAGTTACGAGGGCAAGTTAAAAAGTAAGTGACACAGTTCTGTGGAATGGCCGGTAAATAAAAACAAAGCACACAGTTCTATGCAGCCAGTTTGGGAGGACTGATAAAACGATGGGATAAGTGCATCAATGTTGGTGGAAATTATGTTGAGAAATAAAAGGACAATATATGTATAAAAATAAACCGGTTTCAAGTTGTTATCATCTTTAGTTATTTTTCTACAGCCATTTGTGACTTACTTATTAACTTACCCTCGTAGTTATTTCCTAATTAAGGTAATATAAATGAAAACCTTGAAGAGGCATATTAAATTTTTTTGTTGCTGTAAACTGCACTAAAAGTAAATAATCCAAGTGATAAAATAAAAAACAAAACAGAAAACTATGTGCCTAGCCCACAAAAATAACAGCTTATTCTTTCCAAATGTGCCCACTGCAGCGTACATGACAATTTCTTAACATAAACATAAATGTATATGTAAACTGCAAGACTGATGATGCTGACCTTTTCATCGTTCTGACATTCTCCACCAAGAGGTCTGGGCACTTTCTTCCACTCTGCACCTCTGTTGTAGGTTATCATTGTATGGATGGACTTGTCATCGCTCATCTGACTTGTCAGGTAGACACCCCGAATAGATTCAACCTGGAGAAACCAGCATTTTATTTACATCAGGCTTCTTAAAGTAGATTGGAAAACAGAGAAAAAGAAATTCTGGACTGAAAACTTAAAAGAAAAGCCAGGTTATTGAAGTGACACTTCTACATGTACAGCAAGTGCAGGAGGAGGTTAGCTACTATTTTCTTCCCTGGTGATTTGTCTGGAGCAGCTATTTGCAATCATGACTATTCAATCCACTCCATTGCCTGATATTTTGATGAAACTTAAAAATAGACTTTCACTTCACCATTCAAGTGCTGATTGATCTATACAATTATATGGTTAGTACCATCTTCCCAGTATGCCTCATTTAATGCCCAGTTAATATGGTGGGAAACAAGTAGGCAGACATATTGGCTGTCTCTGTATCGCTCAGATTGATTGATTGATTTAGGAACCGACATCACAGCATTCGGGGCATTCCCGTAAGCGCTCCGTCTCCATCCTCAGCAGCCAGTGAAGAGTTCCAACACTAATAGTACCAGTAGCAATCTGATTATATGTCCGTCTCGCCTTTCCTCTGAGCGTCGATCGTTGGCCAGATCCTCTCGTCACCCCTCGGTGTCGCATTCTTGCCAGACCAAGGTGATCCATTTGCTCCTCCGAGGTGTACACGTACTCCCACAGGGCCGCAACCACGTCTGCCTTATCGTGCATCACTACTCTATCAAGTTTTGCAGATCCAGCCAATCTTTCCGCCTGTTCATTCCCCAGCATACCCGCATACCCCGGAGAAAAGATCCAGGTGAAGCTTGTCACCCTTGACTTCCGAAGCGAAGCAAGCCACTCTGCATAAAGTTTGCCTGTCCTCACCCTACTCAGCATGCTTTCTGAGTCAGTTACAATCATGATGTGTGTGTGTATCGTATTCTTCATCCAGCGGGAGTCTCTGTGGCGAAGTGGTCAAGCAGTTTGACTCGTGCTGCGAAGGTTGTGAGTTCGATTCTGGGCCGCTTCCTTCGGTTTACGAGTTAAATGTTTCAGAGACTCCTGTGGGTCGTCGCTAAAAGCTACGGAGTTCGTGCTTTGTGCGACGCTTTCCGTGCTGCGGAAAGAGACTGAGCCATATGGGATAAAACCCGGTGCAATGAAGTCGACCCTGTCGACTTTTAAGCGACTTTCTTTTCATCCAGCGGAAAGCTGCACTGACCGCCTCCACCTCCATTCTTAAGCTAGATGTTGTGGTATCATATGCCAGGCTCTCCTGCACCAAACGTCGACCATTAGCTTTTGCTAAGAACCCCCAGGCACTTCTCCTGCCTCTCAACACCGAACCACCTGTGTATATAATCACATCACCCGGGCGAGCATTATATGTACTGCTCAGTGGGGTATTAAAGCATGATAAGGAAGACAAGGCCCTTAGGGATCATGTGTATAGTGCAGAAGAACAGATAGATCATCATGGCCTGCAGAGGAATGGTGCTGCAGGGAGTAACCAGAGGACCTGGCCAACACTCAGAACTCTGAGGACACATAATCAGCTTGCTACTGGTACAATTAGTATTGGGACTATTCACTGGCCGTTGAAGATGACGATGGAGCGTGTATGGAAATGTCCAGGATGCTGTAATGTCAGTTCTATACTCAACAACCCAGCAACAATCCTCAAGGCATAAAAAGGGTCTTGTACTGTTTTACTTATACCTAATACATCAAAGTTAAAGGCAAAGGATCATCTTCCACACCTTGAGGCGTACTGTGTTTATGGCGCTAGACACATATTTTTAAGGACCAACTGGTATTCAATAGGTGATATGATCAATATAACGCTGCTGCCTTTACTTCCTAGAACACTTTCCAGTGCCCATGTGAGGCTGGCCAACTTGCATGCTAGCCAGTCTACTACCACAGCTCCCTCGGGAAACAACAAGGACAAGTAAAGGTCCATTTTCATGCCTTGAGGTATATAGGGCATGCAGTGCCAGCTGCATATATCTTCTTACACACCAATCAGAATTTGATTGAATTGTGTTAATTATCAAGCCAACTGCCTTTACTTTCCAAGACATTTCTTGATACCCAGTTTAAGCTGAGTCGATCTGGGAACCCAGCTCAATTTGGTAAAATCTGCTTCGATGCACAACTACCATCATGGCAGGCAACAGAACTAGCCACTGTGCTAATTCAAAAACAACTCCCTAAAACACAAATTACAGCAACACTTATCGGTAGTTAAACACTTGCCTGCCTGCTCAGTAGCCATGGGTTCGAATTTGTATTGGGGCAGATCTATACAGTTGGTCTGGACTGCCAGGTGAACCCAGCCTAAAATGGGTGCCAGGAAGTCAAGGCATAACACTGACCACATCTCCCATTGAGTGCCAACTGGCCTATACAAACATAACACTGACCACATCTCCCATTGGGTGCTAACTGGACTATACAAATATGGGTCTAGCTACATGTCTTGGGAAGTCAAGGCGGCCGACAAAACAATGACTACATCTCCCATTGAGTGCCAACTGGTATATACAAACATAACACTGACTACATCTCCCATTGAGTGCCAACTGGACTATACAAACATAACACTGACCACATCTCCCATTGAGTGCCAACTGGTATATACAAACATAACACAGACCACATCTCCCATTGAGTGCCAACTGGTATATACAAACATAACACTGACCACATCTCCCATTGAGTGCCAACTGGCCTATACAAACATAACACTGACCACATCTCCCATTGAGTGCCAACTGGTATATACAAACATAACACTGACCATATCTCCCATTGAGTGCCAACTGGCCTATACAAACATAACACTGACCACATCTCCCATTGAGTGCCAACTGGCCTATACAAACATAACACTGACTACATCTCCCATTGAGTGCCAACTGGAATATACAAATATGGGCATGTCTTGAGGATTCAAGGCGGCCAACATAATACTGACTACATCTCCCATTGAGTGCCAACTGGTATATACAAACATAACACTGACTACATCTCCCATTGAGTGCCAACTGGACTATACAAACATAACACTGACCACATCTCCCATTGAGTGCCAATGGCCTATACAAACATAACACTGACCACATCTCCCATTGAGTGCCAACTGGACTATACAAACATAACACTGACCACATCTCCCATTGAGTGCCAACTGGTATATACAAACATAACACTGACTACATCTCCCATTGAGTGCCAACTGGTATATACAAACATAACACTGACTACATCTCCCATTGAGTGCCAACTGGACTATACAAACATAACACTGACCACATCTCCCATTGAGTGCCAACTGGACTATACAAACATAACACTGACCACATCTCCCATTGAGTGCCAACTGGACTATACAAACATAACACTGACTACATCTCCCATTGAGTGCCAACTGGACTATACAAACATAACACAGACCACATCTCCCATTGAGTGCCAACTGGTATATACAAACATAACACAGACCACATCTCCCATTGAGTGCCAACTGGTATATACAAACATAACACTGACTACATCTCCCATTGAGTGCCAACTGGACTATACAAACATAACACTGACCACATCTCCCATTGAGTGCCAACTGGACTATACAAACATAACACTGACCACATCTCCCATTGAGTGCCAACTGGCCTATACAAACATAACACTGACCACATCTCCCATTGAGTGCCAACTGGTATATACAAACATAACACTGACCACATCTCCCATTGAGTGCCAACTGGACTATACAAATATGGGCATGTCTTGAGAATTCAAGGCGGCCAACATAACACTGACTACATCTCCCATTGAGTGCCAACTGGTATATACAAACATAACACTGACTACATCTCCCATTGAGTGCCAACTGGACTATACAAACATAACACTGACCACATCTCCCATTGAGTGCCAACTGGCCTATACAAACATAACACTGACCACATCTCCCATTGAGTGCCAACTGGACTATACAAACATAACACTGACCACATCTCCCATTGAGTGCCAACTGGTATATACAAACATAACACTGACTACATCTCCCATTGAGTGCCAACTGGTATATACAAACATAACACTGACTACATCTCCCATTGAGTGCCAACTGGTATATACAAACATAACACTGACTACATCTCCCATTGAGTGCCAACTGGACTATACAAACATAACACTGACCACATCTCCCATTGAGTGCCAACTGGACTATACAAACATAACACTGACCACATCTCCCATTGAGTGCCAACTGGACTATACAAACATAACACTGACTACATCTCCCATTGAGTGCCAACTGGACTATACAAACATAACACAGACCACATCTCCCATTGAGTGCCAACTGGTATATACAAACATAACACAGACCACATCTCCCATTGAGTGCCAACTGGTATATACAAACATAACACTGACTACATCTCCCATTGAGTGCCAACTGGTATATACAAACATAACACTGACTACATCTCCCATTGAGTGCCAACTGGACTATACAAACATAACACTGACCACATCTCCCATTGAGTGCCAACTGGTATATACAAACATAACACAGACCACATCTCCCATTGAGTGCCAACTGGTATATACAAACATAACACTGACCACATCTCCCATTGAGTGCCAACTGGCCTATACAAACATAACACTGACCACATCTCCCATTGAGTGCCAACTGGTATATACAAACATAACACTGACCATATCTCCCATTGAGTGCCAACTGGCCTATACAAACATAACACTGACCACATCTCCCATTGAGTGCCAACTGGCCTATACAAACATAACACTGACTACATCTCCCATTGAGTGCCAACTGGAATATACAAATATGGGCATGTCTTGAGAATTCAAGACGGCCAACATAATACTGACTACATCTCCCATTGAGTGCCAACTGGTATATACAAACATAACACTGACTACATCTCCCATTGAGTGCCAACTGGACTATACAAACATAACACTGACCACATCTCCCATTGAGTGCCAATGGCCTATACAAACATAACACTGACCATATCTCCCATTGAGTGCCAACTGGACTATACAAACATAACACTGACCACATCTCCCATTGAGTGCCAACTGGTATATACAAACATAACACTGACTACATCTCCCATTGAGTGCCAACTGGTATATACAAACATAACACTGACTACATCTCCCATTGAGTGCCAAATGGACTATACAAACATAACACTGACCACATCTCCCATTGAGTGCCAACTGGACTATACAAACATAACACTGACCACATCTCCCATTGAGTGCCAACTGGACTATACAAACATAACACTGACTACATCTCCCATTGAGTGCCAACTGGACTATACAAACATAACACAGACCACATCTCCCATTGAGTGCAAACTGGTATATACAAACATAACACAGACCACATCTCCCATTGAGTGCCAACTGGTATATACAAACATAACACTGACTACATCTCCCATTGAGTGCCAACTGGTATATACAAACATAACACTGACTACATCTCCCATTGAGTGCCAACTGGACTATACAAACATAACACTGACCACATCTCCCATTGAGTGCCAACTGGTATATACAAACATAACACAGACCACATCTCCCATTGAGTGCCAACTGGTATATACAAACATAACACTGACCACATCTCCCATTGAGTGCCAACTGGCCTATACAAACATAACACTGACCACATCTCCCATTGAGTGCCAACTGGTATATACAAACATAACACTGACCACATCTCCCATTCAGTGCCAACTGGCCTATACAAACATAACACTGACCACATCTCCCATTGAGTGCCAACTGGCCTATACAAACATAACACTGACCACATCTCCCATTGAGTGCCAACTGGTATATACAAACATAACACTGACCACATCTCCCATTGAGTGCCAACTGGTATATACAAACATAACACTGACCACATCTCCCATTGAGTGCCAACTGGTATATACAAACATAACACTGACCACATCTCCCATTGAGTGCCAACTGGTATATACAAACATAACACTGACTACATCTCCCATTGAGTGCCAACTGGTATATACAAACATAACACTGACTACATCTCCCATTGAGTGCCAACTGGACTATACAAACATAACACTGACCACATCTCCCATTGAGTGCCAACTGGTATATACAAACATAACACAGACCACATCTCCCATTGAGTGCCAACTGGTATATACAAACATAACACTGACCACATCTCCCATTGAGTGCCAACTGGCCTATACAAACATAACACTGACCACATCTCCCATTGAGTGCCAACTGGTATATACAAACATAACACTGACCATATCTCCCATTGAGTGCCAACTGGCCTATACAAACATAACACTGACCACATCTCCCATTGAGTGCCAACTGGCCTATACAAACATAACACTGACTACATCTCCCATTGAGTGCCAACTGGAATATACAAATATGGGCATGTCTTGAGAATTCAAGGCGGCCAACATAATACTGACTACATCTCCCATTGAGTGCCAACTGGTATATACAAACATAACACTGACTACATCTCCCATTGAGTGCCAACTGGACTATACAAACATAACACTGACCACATCTCCCATTGAGTGCCAATGGCCTATACAAACATAACACTGACCACATCTCCCATTGAGTGCCAACTGGACTATACAAACATAACACTGACCACATCTCCCATTGAGTGCCAACTGGTATATACAAACATAACACTGACTACATCTCCCATTGAGTGCCAACTGGTATATACAAACATAACACTGACTACATCTCCCATTGAGTGCCAACTGGACTATACAAACATAACACTGACCACATCTCCCATTGAGTGCCAACTGGACTATACAAACATAACACTGACCACATCTCCCATTGAGTGCCAACTGGACTATACAAACATAACACTGACTACATCTCCCATTGAGTGCCAACTGGACTATACAAACATAACACAGACCACATCTCCCATTGAGTGCCAACTGGTATATACAAACATAACACAGACCACATCTCCCATTGAGTGCCAACTGGTATATACAAACATAACACTGACTACATCTCCCATTGAGTGCCAACTGGTATATACAAACATAACACTGACTACATCTCCCATTGAGTGCCAACTGGACTATACAAACATAACACTGACCACATCTCCCATTGAGTGCCAACTGGTATATACAAACATAACACAGACCACATCTCCCATTGAGTGCCAACTGGTATATACAAACATAACACTGACCACATCTCCCATTGAGTGCCAACTGGCCTATACAAACATAACACTGACCACATCTCCCATTGAGTGCCAACTGGTATATACAAACATAACACTGACCACATCTCCCATTCAGTGCCAACTGGCCTATACAAACATAACACTGACCACATCTCCCATTGAGTGCCAACTGGCCTATACAAACATAACACTGACCACATCTCCCATTGAGTGCCAACTGGTATATACAAACATAACACTGACCACATCTCCCATTGAGTGCCAACTGGTATATACAAACATAACACTGACCACATCTCCCATTGAGTGCCAACTGGTATATACAAACATAACACTGACCACATCTCCCATTGAGTGCCAACTGGTATATACAAACATAACACTGACCACATCTCCCATTGAGTGCCAACTGGTATATACAAACATAACACTGACCACATCTCCCATTGAGTGCCAACTGGTATATACAAATATAACACTGACCACATCTCCCATTGAGTGCCAACTGGACTATACAAACATAACACTGACCACATCTCCCATTGAGTGCCAATGGCCTATACAAACATAACACTGACCACATCTCCCATTGAGTGCCAACTGGACTATACAAACATAACACTGACCACATCTCCCATTGAGTGCCAACTGGACTATACAAACATAACACTGACCACATCTCCCATTGAGTGCCAATGGCCTATACAAACATAACACTGACCACATCTCCCATTGAGTGCCAACTGGTATATACAAACATAACACTGACCACATCTCCCATTGAGTGCCAACTGGACTATACAAACATAACACTGACCACATCTCCCATTGAGTGCCAATGGCCTATACAAACATAACACTGACCACATCTCCCATTGAGTGCCAACTGGACTATACAAACATAACACTGACCACATCTCCCATTGAGTGCCAACTGGTATATACAAACATAACACTGACTACATCTCCCATTGAGTGCCAACTGGTATATACAAACATAACACTGACTACATCTCCCATTGAGTGCCAACTGGACTATACAAACATAACACTGACCACATCTCCCATTGAGTGCCAACTGGACTATACAAACATAACACTGACCACATCTCCCATTGAGTGCCAACTGGACTATACAAACATAACACTGACTACATCTCCCATTGAGTGCCAACTGGACTATACAAACATAACACAGACCACATCTCCCATTGAGTGCCAACTGGTATATACAAACATAACACAGACCACATCTCCCATTGAGTGCCAACTGGTATATACAAACATAACACTGACTACATCTCCCATTGAGTGCCAACTGGTATATACAAACATAACACTGACTACATCTCCCATTGAGTGCCAACTGGACTATACAAACATAACACTGACCACATCTCCCATTGAGTGCCAACTGGTATATACAAACATAACACAGACCACATCTCCCATTGAGTGCCAACTGGTATATACAAACATAACACTGACCACATCTCCCATTGAGTGCCAACTGGCCTATACAAACATAACACTGACCACATCTCCCATTGAGTGCCAACTGGTATATACAAACATAACACTGACCACATCTCCCATTCAGTGCCAACTGGCCTATACAAACATAACACTGACCACATCTCCCATTGAGTGCCAACTGGCCTATACAAACATAACACTGACCACATCTCCCATTGAGTGCCAACTGGTATATACAAACATAACACTGACCACATCTCCCATTGAGTGCCAACTGGTATATACAAACATAACACTGATCACATCTCCCATTGAGTGCCAACTGGTATATACAAACATAACACTGACCACATCTCCCATTGAGTGCCAACTGGTATATACAAACATAACACTGACCACATCTCCCATTGAGTGCCAACTGGTATATACAAATATAACATTGACCACATCTCCCATTGAGTGCCAACTGGACTATACAAACATAACACTGACCACATCTCCCATTGAGTGCCAACTGGTATATACAAACATAACACTGACCACATCTCCCATTGAGTGCCAACTGGTATATACAAACATAACACTGACCACATCTCCCATTGAGTGCCAACTGGTATATACAAACATAACACTGACCACATCTCCCATTGAGTGCCAACTGGTATATACAAACATAACACTGACCACATCTCCCATTGAGTGCCAACTGGTATATACAAACATAACACTGACCACATCTCCCATTGAGTGCCAACTGGCCTATACAATTATGGGTCTAGCACCCAGTGCCCAGTATGCCTTAAGGTGTGTAGAAGGGTCCTTGATTTACTAACAGTTGTATTTGCAAGAGCAACTACAAGCATCATCATCATCAGTGCCCTGCCAGCTGGCGTAGGCATTCATGTCTCTCATGTAACATATTCATATAACACTGAAACCATCACACATTTCAAACACATTCACACAGCCCTGACACATTCAAATAGTCCAGACATTCACACAGCCTAGAGAAATTTACAGTCCTGACACATTCACACAACTCAAGACACATTCACATGACTCACCTTATAGAAGTCGTGCACTGTGTTGTAGTTAGGGAAGAGGTGGTTTCTCAGGGACTCGGCATACACTAAGCCAGAAGACGAGGAGGTGTACAGGACGCCATGGCCAGTGTCTAGTCATTGTGACACAAAAATAACACTGATCAAAGACTGGCTGGTGCCCAGTAGAAGCAACTTATCTAACATTTGTTCAATGTTTTTTGTTATTTTACTCATTACAGCATCTGTGTCTGTATTAAGGACATTTGGCCCAAGACAGCTAACTAATCAAAGTAACATTATTTAAAACTTGGATCTTTCCTGTGGTAATAAACAGATGTATTTTACAATCATTACAGAAGAAATTTGGGGATGTTACAAACATGTTTGTAGAATATCATAGACAAGAAAAATTAAAACTACTAATATACTACAATATCTGAACATAGTTGGAAACTGACACATAAACAATATCATGTCTCAGATACTGAAATACTTTGGTCTTAATAAGCATCAATGGTTTCACAAGAGGCCGTCTTCAGTTTTGGCCACATTATGAGAAGACACAAGTTTGACAGATTTGTAAGAAGAGATGTAGAGGAAGACAGCAAGAGAAAATTCTTGAGTCTTTGTATCATGGCAAGGGAGACAGTCAACACATAAACTGATACATGCCAATGGAGATTGCACGGTGTGGAGAAGCACGATCATCCATGCTAGTTGGTAATGCACCTGATGATGATGATGGTTTGGAAATAACAGTGCTGGCATTGGCCCTGAAAGAAGTGGCTGGGGTGGGCCAGCAAGAATGTGGACACAGGACATTGCAGACGCCTTGGGCATGACAATGAGTGAGGCAGAGATACTAGCAAAGGATGAAGAAACTTTTCAAAGGACCACAATGAGGCTAATGGAACTAGAACATTATATACAACAATAAGAAAGAGACCAACAGCTTTCTTTAATAACGTGATGAGAAGAGAGGTATTGGAGAACACTGTGACAACTGGAAAAATTAATGGGAAAAGAGGCAAAGGCAGATCAAGAAAAAAGATGCTGCAAGGACTGAGACTGTGCCAATGAGGAATATCATCAAAAGAGTTGCAGAATTGCAAAGTCCAAGATTTGTGAAGAGACATGAAATGCCTACGCCAACTGTCTGGGTACATGATGATGAGATGAGAGTGACTATTTCGCAATATTTTCTGAGGTAGCTGATTAATAACTGAAATAACACAAGTGATCTAGTTAGAAAAATTTTCAAAATGAGAGAATAGCAATAAAATATAATAATGTCAACAACCAACAAAGTCATCATATTATTAAACAATGCAGACAAATGGGAATTCACATTAAACAAAGAAAAACAGAAAAACATAAATTTACTTATAAGGTAACACAATATTAGAAAAAAACAAACTGAGAGGGAACAAGAGAAGGCAGAATAAAATAATACAGAAAGTATAGGAATATGTTTACACTAGAAACAATGCACTCCCTTTGTAAATTTAAACAAAGTATCCACAAACAATTAGATTTCACATGCTGCTAGGCATATTTTGCTGCATCTCATCAGGAGAATAATGTATCAAGTTCACTTCATGTGATATCGAACTCTGTAGTATGCAAACAATAGATTGCACGATTTATTGCCTGGCATATTTCGCTGCATCTCGTCAGGTACATACTGCAGAAATCACACAACTTACGTGAATTAATTAGATAAATCCTTCAAACTGAAATAGACACATGTTCGCACAGTAATGTCGATTGTCTACCACTGTCGCACCTGTCCAGTACAAACGGGGCTTAGTACGGACCCTGTTTGACCGTGCTAGGAAGATATGCACCCAGGACACACTGACACACCAACCTGCGACTGGCCTAGCGAGCCGGCAGGGGATCTTCATACTGCTCGTAGAAAAACTAAGAAGTATACTATAACTAAAGAAGAACAAACAGCAACAATTCACCTAAACGAACATCCCTTGAAACAAGTAAAGAGCTTCAAGTACTTAGGAAGTATAATATCATCAAATGGCAGATCAGAAGACGAGATCGAAAATAGGTGCAATAAGGCAAATCAACTCATTGGACAAATGGCACCAATACTAAAGAACAAACATGTATCAATAACTACTAAGAAAGCACTTTACAACACAATCTTCCTACCAACTCTGTGCTACCAATGCCAAACCTGGACAATGACAGAAAAAGAGAAAAGAAAAATTACAACAACAGAAATGAGGTTCCTGAGAAGAATACTCAACGTATCAAGAAGAGATAAGATCAGAAATGAAGAAATCAGGACTAAAGTGGGGGTTAAAGCTGCTCTAGATTTTATTAGAAAGCAGCAAGTCAAATGGTTTGGCCATGCAAGTAGGCTACCAGCCAACAGCATGCCACAACAAGCAATGATGTACAGACCAGATGGAAACAGAGGAAGAGGCCGACCACGTAAACGTTGGACGGAGGGAATAACAGAATCCATGGGAATGTCGATATACGAAGCCCATAACCGGGCACTCTCACGAAGTTTATACTTCACCTCGACACCGCAAGGTACAAGAGGAACACGATGAGATGAGATGAGACACACTGACAGAGGAATTTAAAACTCTGAAGAATGCCTTAAACCTGAATGGGTACTCCACAGGATTTATAAAGCGCCACTGCCAACAGCCCAAACCGAAATCAGAAGTAACTACAGTCCCTAAACTCAAAGTATTCATCCAGCTAACCTTCCGAGGAGATGACGTAATGCAACGTCTGCGGGACCGGCTCACCACAGCAGTCGAGCGAACATTCTGTGCTGCAGCTCTAGTCATCAGGTACCGAAACACACCGATCCCAGTCCCAGCAGTAAAAGAACCTGTAGCTTTGTACACCAAATCAAATTGTATTTACCAATTTACATGCAGATGCGAGGCCATCTACATAGGCAGAACTGAGCGACAGTTACATTGCAGGGTTTCGGAACATATTCCGAATTGGTTGGACAAAATACTACACACAGAAGATGGTAGCCTAGGCAGGCCGACACAACGGAAAAGTCTGGCTTCATCGGTCGGGAGACACGTGCTCGAGACTGCTCATGTGGTTGAAAGAGACAGTGCCTTCCGTGTGTTGTTCAACACACAAAGTAGTCGATTGTTAAAGTTTGCTGAAGCTATACTTATCAACCTTCGTAAGCCGTCCTTGTGTAAGCAGAAAGACATGTTAGTCAGTTTAAAATTACCGTGGTAGACAATCGACATTACTGTGCGAACATGTGTCTATTTCAGTTTGAAGGATTTATCTAATTAATTCACGTAAGTTGTGTGATTTCTGCAGTATGTACCTGATGAGATGCAGCGAAATATGCCAGGCAATAAATCGTGCAATCTATTGTTTGTGTCTTCGTTATTCAAATTCATTACGGGAAAACATTGTTTTGAATTTCTGTAGTATGCATCTGATGAGATGCAGTGAAGTATGCCAGGCAATAAATCGTGCAATCTATTGTTTGTGTCTTCGTTATTCAAATTCATTACGGGAAAACATTGTTTTGAATTTCTGTAGTATGCATCTGACGAGATGCAGTGAAGTATGCCAGGCAACACATTGTGCAACCTATTGTCTGTGACTTCTTTGTTTAAAAAATAATAAACAAAAAACATACCACTGTATATGAAGGTAACAGATTAATGTAATACTGTAAGGATATTGGTGTGTGAACCATTTTCTCAATAAACTGCCAATGCTCAAATGTTGCATTAGAAATACACATACAATATAAGAGAAACAACTCACCACCAGGGTTGTCCACATGCATGAAAATGAGGCCCTCAGACATATCGAGAACTGAGAAGAACTGGAAGATAAAAATGCTCCAATGAGTGACCGGCACAAATAATTTAGGTTACCAAAATAACATAAAAGGGAATTTGATAGCACAGTGGCTAGGGCACTTGCCTGCATACCTGGTGGTCATGGGTTTGAATTCACATGGAAGCAGATGTTTAAAATTAATCTGGGTTCCTAGGTTGACCCGCCAAAGTGGAAATGCCCTGAGAAGTAAAGACAGCTGGTGTGATACTGACCACTTCCTACCTTGACTGGTTTATACAAATATGGGGCTAGCACCATATGCCTCAAGGTGTGTAACATGGGTCCTTTATTTTAAACTTTATAATAACAACTATAGTAGTAGAAACCCACATAAAACAGTCACAGGTGTATCTTGAAAACAGGCCATATTAATATTAAAAGATTTAATACTATAAAGAAGGTAACAGTAATCCCATGGAAGCACTGCCATAGAAGTTTGCAGTGTTAGGCTTTCACATATACTAGGTACATGCATCATGGTATGGGGTAACAAGTTCCATACCTTGCCTTCCTCTGGACATTGGGTTGGAGTCTGTTGACAATAAAATACTTTAACTCCCAGGTCAACCCAGCCTAAAATGGACACAAAGACATGTCATGGACAGCACAGGTGGCTGGCTTTATACTGACCACATCACCCATTGAATGCTGATTGGTCTATAAAAATATCGCACTAGCACCTATGCCTAATGCACCTCAAGGCAAGTAAAAGTGTCTATAACTTACTTTTACTCTATTGTTTGAGTCAGAGGTGGACCTCTAAGCCACTCCAATAACTCAGGGTGTGAAATGATAGGCTTCTTGGCAATTTTAAAATTACTCCTTCATACTTGCTTGGTCCTCCCAGAGAAATCCATGGCCCCACTTGTAACAAGTGGACCAATACCAGAGAAAAGATTATCTCTTCATCTAAGGATTCTCTTAAAAGACATCTATAAATATACGAGTATTTAGGGATCATATTTCCAAGTATTTGTGACAGGAAGCCAGTATTTATAGTCGCAAAATTTTACAAATAATTTTTGTTTTCATTTTGTCCTGATCATAATATGCCAACAGACGAAATACAACCATATTAAACACCAACAGTTTTCAAAAAAAAAAAATTTCATGGAAACAGCCCATACAACTTGGGGAAATCATGACATCCTTAAAGAGACCACCTAAGAACACTGCGCTGACAGGCCAGTATTGTTACCTTATAGGTGACATTTTCACACACAAAAATTCTTCCTTTTCTTCCATTCACTTGAAATTTGTCTATAACTGCAATGTTGTCTCTTGTTTGAATTTAACTGTTTTTTAAAGCTATTAGGGATGTTCATTTGAAACCCGTTCCAATGGCTTTATTACAAAAGCATGAAAGAAACATTAACAGGTTTGGTAAAATTAAACAAAGTATTCATTTTTAATGAATTATGCACCATGGGGTGGTCAGAAGAAGTCGCATTCAGGCAAGCATCCGATTGCTTAGGTAGGCGGCGAATGCTGTCTGCAAAAAAGGATTGTGGCTGCTCACTGAACCAAGTGTTTACTGCGTTCATTACGTCTGCATCTGTGTGAATTTGTTGCCCCTTGAGAGCTTTTTTTTAGAGGTCCGAACAAATGAAAATCACATGGTGACAAATCAGGACTACAGGGTGGATGTTGCAGAATTTCCCACTTCTTCCTTGCTAATGCTTCCTGCAGTCTCTGCGACATCCGGACGAGCATTATCGTGCAACAAAATCACACCACGAGAAAGCATGCTGGGTCGTTTATTCTTGATGGCTTTTTGCAGCTTGTCTAGTGTTTGCAAGTAGTGGGTAGAGTTGATGTTGACACCAGGTTCTTTAAAGTCGGCCAACAATAGCTCTTCATGGTAAAAAAATGCGCTCAGCATAATCTTACCAGCGGAAACCTTAAATTGAATTTTTTGGCTTTTGGTGATCCAGCATGCTTCCATTGCATGCTCTCTCTTTTGCTGCTCGGCTCAAAGTGGTGACACCATGATTAATCAACTGCCACTATGCAGAAGAAAAATGCATCACCCTCCACTCTGTAACGCAGCAAGTTGTTCAAACACCATCCCATTCATTTCTCTTTTTGGTGGTCGGTCGACATCCGTGGTACCCACTGTGGACACACCTTCCGATATTGCAGTTTCTTACGAACGACCTTTTGAATTGTCTCAATTGACACATCAAATTCTTTCGCTAGCGAACGTATGCTTCGACAACGGTTCATCTGTACTGCTGCATCAATTTTGGCGATGGTTCTTTCTGTTGCAACAATGTGCGCTTGACCCGGCCGTCATGATCTGACGCCCTTTCCGAATCATTCATGCCCAGTCTGTCACTGTTGTCTTCGACACACATTTGTTACCATACGTTGCCTGCATTCTTCGATGAATGTCCACTGATCGACATCCTTCAAATGAAATAAACTGAATCACCGCTCTTTGAGCTACTTTGGACAGATTTTGGATCAACCCGGCCATTTTCTCAACGGTCAGAAACAAAACCTATGCATCATGGGACGATAAGCATGTGCTCTTTTATTCACTGTTCAGTACTTATCACATGACTACGACATGATCATGTTCAACGTACGCAATTACGCGTGGTGCAGCACGAACGGATTTCAAATGAAAGCCCCTTATAACTCAGTGATATATCTAGTTGATCTTCAACTGATGCTTGTCTAGCCCAGAAGGTTTACCTAAATATGTCATATTTTGGGCAATCTTGGAGTATGTGATCTGCCTACGGCGCAAATCCACATGTGCACAAGGCTGATTCGCCATTCACAGAAACATTGACGTTGCAGAAATCTGAATGATGTTCATTGACATCTGCTGTGTCCAATCATAACTATCATCAGCAATATCAGTATGAAACATTACACTGACACAACAATATTATGCTTCTAAGTGTGGATCAACTCACCCTGTCTCCTGTCAAAGTTGGAAGCTGAGCCTCACCCCAGGTGTCCCCACCATCAGAGGAAATCATCATCAATCTCTCCTCATCCTGTTAGTGAAAACAATATAACCTTAGAGAAACTATGAGCATTCATTCTGATTTCTGAAAGCTTCCTCCATTCACCCAAGATCTACAAAGTCATTGGTACACCACTATTACTGATGTTGTCATCTGTTATGGACAATCTCAAAAGCTAATTAAGCAACACTCTCCAGACACCTTAATCAACAAATATTATAAATATTCTTACCTAGGCAAATTTGCTAATTTTAATGAGTCTATGTAGCCTGCTCTTTTCCATGTCCAATTGCCAAGAGATGTTTAATATGCACGAGTCCTCCAAGTTATCCACCCTTGTTTGAGAAGTTGAGCTGAGCTAGTAACACACCAAAATCATAGCACTCAGGAAATTCTGATACATGCTCTGTACCCATCTGCAACAGCCAGCGAAGAGTTCCAATACTAATGGTACTAGTAGCAGTCTGATTATATGTCCCTCTGCCCTTTCTTCGGAGTTTTAAGTGTCAGCCAGATCCTCTGGTCACTCCCTGCAGCACCATTCTCTCCAATGCGTGATGCTGTACCAATTCTTCTGTACTACACACAAGATCCCAGACCATATCTGCCTTATCATGCAACAATACTCCACCAAGAGGTGCAGACCAAGCCAATCTATCCTTCTGTCTAAGAAAACATCCACTAAGGCAGCTAAAGATAACTGAATGAAGTACCTCAGAAGTTGGAGTGGGTTCGCCAGATGGCCAGAGACACTGGTAATAGGGAAAGCTATTACACAAGCTAAAATCAATTCAGTGTACTAGAAGTAGTAGCATGTGTATGGATTACGCTTAAGTTCAAAATGAGAGAACGCAAAATAAACAATAAAAAAATGAAATCAGAAAAAGAAAATACAACCAGACTCACGGATCTTGTTGTAGAAAACAGTCTAAAACTGCCTAGAAAATCAAAACAGTCAATAAATGCTGGGGCTGACACCCTGTAAAGGACATGCTATCTTACATGACTTGATTTTTACTTGCCTGAGTCTTTGGTTGCTCTGACTTGAAAATTGATGCATAGATAAACTTGTCTTCCACATTAAATAGAACCACTCTCTTCAGAATAGTTTTCCAGCTGCTCGTGGTGCTGTCGTAGCGTTCTAAATCCATCATCTGTGGGCCAACCTCTGAAGATTGCAACAGAGAGAAACTAGATAAAATGTGCAGTCACATAATTTACATACGTGTAAGAATGAAACTGCAGAAGGCTGTTACTTGGCAGGCAAGTGAACTAACAACTATGCCACTGCAGATGTCTTTATCACTGTAAGAAAGCACCAAGAAACAAACAACCTACCCAAAACACGAGACAGCCTCCTATTCTTAAAGACTGACTGCACATGTTAAATCTTTCCTTTCTTATTATTCTAGCAATGTCTACACACAAATTCCAGTGTTTTGGATGCATGCTGTTATATTTACGAGCTACATGATAAATTATTATTACATTGGTTTCAGCTTTATAAAATACAGCTGAAGAATACACAAAAGATCCTTTCATTGGTTTCAGCTATATAAATTAAATATGTGCATGAATTACTCTCGAACAGGTTTTTACTTTGTACAAATTTCATCACAATATAATGTAAAGTTCTTTTACAATGACTTCAGTGCCTTCAAAAAAGTAGTATAGAACATACAATTATTCTGAAATGTAATCAAGCAATACAAAAACACTACCTCCTCCCATAGACAACTTTAGCTGTACAACCCAACCAATCACAACAAGTCAACAAAAGGCTTGGCATGAGTTGGCTGGAAGCCTATGCTCCATGGGAAGATGAAAAGTATCAGAAGAAGAAGAAGAAGAAGAAGAAGAAGAAGAAGAAGAAGAAGAAGAAGAAGAAGAAGAAGAAGAAGAAGAAGAAGAAGAAGAAGAAGAAGAAGGAGGGGGGGGAGGAGAAGAAGAAGCAGAGCAGCTGCAGCAGAAGAAAAAGAACGTTAAAAGATCATCTGAATACATAAATAACTCATTTCACTCTGGTTTTTTTTGTGTGTGTAAAATGTCTACTGCTAGTTAAAACATTAGAAATTCTTGAGAAAGTTCTCATGTATACAAATCAAACTTCAGCACCAGCAAAGAGCTGAATATACGGTAAACAAACAGCAGAATTGTATCATTGATGGACACTTTAATATGCTCAATGAATTCTAACTCTTGGGACACTTACGGATAAGAGGGCTTGAGACGTCTCCAGTTGTAACATACAAGCATTTTTCGGTTTTTGCCTCTGCTGTGCCCCTGTAAAAGATGTTTGCATTCATTAACACAAATCCTATGCATTGGCAAACAAGCACTAACAAGCACACTCTTTCTCCTGGATATCCTAAGATGGTTAACTGAAACTAAGAGTTGATATGTTCATCATGGTACCCTTTCGACCCACTATCCAGTCACAGATTGATATGATGTTTTTTAGCATATAAAACTAAATACATCAAGTATCACTTGAATACTGACAAGTACAAATTAGCTAAGAAACAAAATAAAGACGTATAGAACTCAAAAACAAGCATTTTATGTCTAATTACATAAGTTTTATTCAAATGAACCTCCTATGGTGTTTTGGTAATACAAGCAGTAAGCAATCAACACATAAGCTATGATGGTTTGATTGATTGACTGATTTAGGAACCGACATCACAGCATTCAGGGAATTCCCATAAGTGCTCCATCCCCATCCTCAGAAGCCAGCAAAGAGTTCCAACCCCAATAATACCAGTAGCAATCTGATTATATGTGCGTCTCGCCTTTCCTCTAAGCGTCGAGCATCGGCCAGATCCCCTCATCACTCCACGCTATCGCATTCTTGCCAGACCATGGCGATCCATTTGCTCCTCCGAGGTGTACACGTGCTCCCACAAGGCTGCAACAACATCAGCCTTATCATGCATCAATACTCCACCAAGTCTTGCAGAGCCAGCCAATCTGTCTGCCTGTTCATTCCCCAGCACACCAGCATGCCCCGGAGAAAAGATCCAGAAAATGCTTGCCACCCGTGACTTCCAAAGCGAAGCAAGCCACTCGGCACAAAGCTTGCCTGTCCTCACCCTACTCAGCATGCTTTCTGAGTCAGTTACAATCATGATGTCTGTGTGTATCGTATTGCACTGACTGCCTCCACCTCCATTCTTAAGCTAGATGTTGTGGTATCATATGCCAGGCTCTCCTGCACCAAACGTCGATCATTAGCCTTTGCCAAGAAACCCCAGCACTTCTACTATCTCTCAACACAGAACAATCTGTGTAGATAATCACATCATCCGGGTGAGCATTATCCTGAATTAGTTGCTGGATTTCCACTTCCGTGGCCCCTGCTGGCCACTCCCTGCTCAATTTGATTATAACTCTGCACAAGTCTGACTGCTCCGCTGGCACTCTGACCCACTCCTCTCCTCGCCTAATGTTCTCCAAGGGGCACACCTGTCTGATCGTATCCTCCGCCTGAGCCATCCATGATTTCCCGCTTATGATGGTTTGATAATGTAGGCAATAAGCAATCAATCACATATGCTTTGATACTTTGGTAGTCAGGGATTTTTATGTGACTATATGTTAAAATAGTTAGTTGCATATCCCTTACGGGTCATCACAGTCAACCCAAGCATTTTTTGCCGGTTTAAGTTCAGTAGTTTGTCATTGCCTTCTGAATGACCAGCACCCATACCTTTGGAGGAACATGAGCACATTTATCATTTTCATTTGCTTCTTGTGGGGCTTGCTCTTTGGGTTTTCTGTCTGTCCATGGTATTCTTGCATTTTCCTCAGAAAACACATTTCCAGACATTGGGCAAACATTTGTTTCGAACACAGTATGCAGGATTACGAACTGTGTCTGTAACTCCTAAGCAACAGCGCTGGCTAAACAAGTACTGCAAGAGGCCAATTCACACAGGCATGTGATTAACCACATCAGGACAATACAATCACTGGTCATTGTTTTATCATATGATGATATGATAGTATCTGGAGAAGACTGTGACAACCAGGAAGATCAAGGGCGTTAGAGACAGAGGATGACAGATATAGAAAATGCTGGATAGAGTGGCACAAAAGATTAATGAAGGAGTATGATCTTCTGCGCCTCTCGACATGGCACATGATGATAATGGAATTTACACCTGCTTCACACCCCCGGAGATTCTGAGGAGGGGATCTGAGCACTTATGGACTGGAGGTTCGATGTGCAATAGGGATGATCTGACAACTAACTAACTAATGATGATAATGGAAACTCCAACAACTAATACATAATACTCACCACCTGACTGTATGCACCCCTGACTTGATTGGCACAGCGTTGGTGAGGAAGTTATTGTATGTGACATACAGCTGCAAACAAATGGATTAGTCACTTCAGTTTGGATATTCCATTAACATCAAAATTTAGTGACTAAACACTATTTTTGACAGCCAAAATGAGTATAAATGTTTTGAAAGTGGCCAAGACACAAAGACAACTTATCATAAACATTAGAAAGATGCAGTTAAAGGGCTCAGTACAACTGAAACATACTGTACTCAACCAGATTTCATTCAGGTATTTTTAAGTTAGTGGCATTTGCTAGTACTTATTAGTGCTTATACCATACCTCTGAGTGTTTCTTCTATACCTCTAAGTGTTTGTTTCATACCTCTAAGTTGTTAATGTCAAAGGCAAATGCCATATCACTAAACCAATCTGACCACCCACATTTTACAATAAAAAAGTCATCAGCTAATCAACTAAACAGACGAAGACAGCACTTCATAGAACTAACCTTTCTATCATTAGATATTACAGCCACATAGTCCTCAAACTGTGGCTCTGGGTGGAACTCAAGCTGCTCATCAACAGTGAGCGAGGTCTTTTCCTCGGAGGTCAGATCACTTCTTTTCCAGCTCTGACCACCATCTTCGGTCACGTAGATGAAGTGCTCATAGCTGACCAAGTACACCTGTGTTAACGACAATACATTACAAATCAATGCCAAAATCAGCGCTGACAATCTGCTTACATCACATTGTGTTTTATTGGTTTCTCTTTAGAGATGAACCTGTGACAAAGATCTGACTGCCATAATAAAGAGTTAATTAGTTGCATATCCCTTACAGAACATAGCAGCCAACACCAGCATAGTTTGCTGTTGTGACCTCCTGGCAAGTTTACGTTCAGTAGTTTGCCATTGCTTTCTGAACGAGTAATAAAGAGTAATGAGTTATTTATGCCGGATGGACTGAGATGGTGGCATGGAAGAATGTCATCAGCAGAGTTGATCTAAAACACCAAAATACCGTGATATGTGGAAAGTCATGAATGCCTATGCCAGTTGGCAGGGTACTTGATGATGATGAAGATTAGTTATTTAAACAGTAATATCTTTTATTAACTTCTATAAATGCTAAACAGTAATAACACACATATTTGAGGTTTGGCACTCCCAAGTTGCATCACTCTGGCTTTCTTCAAGCAAATGAAGATACTGTGCGCATTTATGACAAATAAATAAGACTATTCTGTTTCTTTATGAAAAGAAGGGTCTTATATGTGGCCCTTCCTCTTTGTGGAGTCACTGGAGAACATCATGGCTGGAAATAAAAGCAGTAGAAAAGACAGAAGCAGATTGAGATAAATGCTGCTTGATGATCTAAGATGCTAGCTTGGAGAAACATTATCAATAAAATAGATCAAGAAGACTGAGACCTGTGGAGAGAGATGAATGTCAATACTACTTTACAAGGCACATGATGATGATGATGATGATGCGATGCCGATGATGTTGGTGTGTATGTGCAAACGATGATTTAATATATTTGAATTTTCCTATACACATTTAATGGAGCATGCACAGAGCTTTAGCAAAACAAGAAAATTACCTTGCTGGGATTGTGTGGGTTACGCTGCAAACCATCATCTTTCCGAAAGACCTTATTATCCACATGACTAGACCAGTCTTCCCAGTTACGACCATGGTCTTTACTGAAAAAATTACAAAACATAAAATATTGAAACACTGGAGACAATGTATATGATGATAAAAAAATTGTTTTATAACAGTTTTGTGTTCAATAAACACTGACAAATTTGTACAACTAGTGTTAAAAAAAAGATTATGTTTAAGAGATCTCTGTCTATGGAAGTAAGAAAGTGAGTTTTAGGATGTTACATACCCCAGATCAACGCAAGAGTATCTGACGTCCCAAATAAAATGTAGGTGCCTCTATAAATGGTATGTATATAATTTAAGTCACCCCTATAAACTGTATGTGTATAAAGGAACACTGAGCTGATCCACGACACTGGTGATCGAGTGAAATGGCGAGTCATGACCGCCCACGCTTTCCGGCATGGCACATGATTGATTGATTGAAAGTAACATTGGCTCTGCGACAGACATGGTTCGTGATCCCGTACACCCGTGTTCGAAACACAGCTGTGTGTTTTGGTAGCAGCCTGCGCAGCGTTGTTTTTTTATTTACAAAATGGTATGGGTGCCGGTCATTCAGAAAGCAATGGCAAACTATGGAACATAAACTTGCCAAGAGATCACAACAGCAAAAAATTCTGGTGTTGACTGCAACGTCCTGTGAAGGATATGCAACTAACTTTAACTAATGTAACACACCCACACCCACCCACTCACCCACACAAACACACATTTAAACAAAGATTAAAACCACAACGTACAATAACTGTAACTTACAAGTGTCTGAGATATGTTAAATTTAAAAAAATAATAAAATGCTAACATTTGAGAATTTGACACATTTACATTTATTGCAGTCATTAAATTGGATTTACAACATACTTATTACCACTAGCTTGCTCTGACAACTGAATCTTTAATAGCCGAACTACTAGCAAGGGATAGATACAATTACTGACCAAATGGCAAAGTACTCCCAAATGTGCACAACACACTGCCAAACATTTTGACATTTTTAAAAGATTTATCAAGAATCACAAACCGTTAACTATCTAAGATCTTGGCATTTTAGTTGTTTTTTTTTTTTTTAGTCTTATATCTGAGAATACATAAATTAAATTAAAATACTTAATGCATGTAATTAAAATGTTAAAATGTAATATTGATTAAAGCATACTTTTGCTCATCATCATCATTATGTGCCCTGCCAACTGGCATAGGCTTTCATGTTTCTCCACATATCTCAATCTGTGGTGTTCTGGATCAACTCTACTGATCATAATCCTCCACGTCACCATTCTCAGTACTGTGCTAGAATTTTTTTTTAATTTAAATGATTTAACAATTTATCATTGCTTTGTTTATGAGTAAGGATGGTGCCTCCATATCTTGGCACCCTAGACAATCATCTAGGCATGTCTAATAGTAAAACCAGCCATGCTCAAAATATTATATGCCTGTGAATCATGGATCCTAAATACTAAGATTAGAAAGAAACAGAAGATGTGGTTCCTTTGCTGAATGCTAAGAATACCATGGATGGCTAAGAATACCATGGATGGCTAAGTGTGACGGGACAGCCCCAGCAGCATCCGAATGACCCAAGTTAAAAAGGAATTAAAGAGCCCACATTATTTTTCTATCATTCTCTAAAAGCATAAACGTCCACCAGAAAATGATAGAAATGCAATACACTTGAAAACAAGAGGAAAATACATTTTGACCACGCACGCCCCATCATTTCTGTAAGGCTAGGTCTGAGAAAGCTTTGATGTCCAGATCAAAGTTAAAACCCAGACACCACGGCACCAGTCGGGGCGGGCGCTATCAAAGGTTGAAAACTCATTGTTTTCAGTACAAGGGACGAAAAAGACAAAGTGTGAAATCTAGGCTGGGGCCGACGGCGTTGATACATCGCGGAGCCAGTCAGTTGAGATTGACGTGTTAGTTTACAAGCCTGCGGTTGGAATAGGGACTAATACCTTACGTTCAACAGGACCTAACGTGTGAACCAGCCACGGCAGAATGGGAGATAAGAGGGTCAGCCAGACCCGTCTGAAATAATACATGGCAGTGCTACTCAGGGGAAAACCCCGTGTGATCCAAAGACGGCAATATAATGCAGGCCTAACACCTATCTATAAGGCCAGACGTTGGGGAGACGGGACAACGTCTGAGTTGCCACCACAAAGGAGCAATTAGGACCAGATGCTTAACACCTCTCCGCAATACTACGGGGCAAAGTAGAAACACATGGCTGACACATTCCTGCCAGCAACCGGGAAGGCTGGTGTTACCAGCCTATTGGAATGTAATGACGCAACTGCATTGCCGCCAAAGCAGGTTTCATTGTTTCAGGCGTGGGGGGCATCGGTCAATTTGATTGAGAGATGAAACTACCCTTCACAGGAAAGGAGGAGGGGTGAAAAGAATTTGGCACTTAATCCATCTAGGTAAATCATCTTACATGGAAAAATAGGCAGAGTTAATGAAAAGGGGAATATTAATTAGCCAACCTGGAAACTAGCCAGGAATTGAATAGAATAAAACTACGAGCAGTGGCCAGCAAGACTTCAGACGCATTCACAATAGTGTACCAGGGAAGCCGGAATTTTAATTTCTGGTGAGAGATTACCCTCTCGTTTTGTTACTTCGATACAATGTCGTATGACAGGATTTCCTAGCTATAACCCAGGTAAGACCATTACTCTGATTAGTTGTCTGCTAGTCTGAAGGCTTGTGTAGTTTCTTGTTCTGCATATTCTCCCAAACTTTACACTGGTGGATTTTCTTTGTACTTACTGTTCCAGTTCTAGCTTTACGATTTCACTGAGAACTATTTTCTTCTTTTATTCACCACTTGGTTGTCTGATTTGTATGTGATAATTTGGAGAAATCCATTATCCAAGCTACATGAGCGTGTGGCTTATTCATGTACAGGAGATACATTTAGATTCATCCTGTATGATGTTAAACATTGGGGAGACTGACTACTTAGGAGAAATTCCTGAGAGCTACCAGTCTCTTGATAGCGTCCAATTAACATTGATTATTTGGACCAACACTTTGAGTGCCTACCAAGAGTATGGTGAAACCACTTGGTTTGAGGAATGGCACCAGTTCACCTTGTCTGCATGATGTCTGCATGAGGACAGACATGACTTAGGACATTCAATATCCCAGACGGATTCAGGGAAGGCATTTAATGTTCGACAGGACTGTGCGACCAGCCCTTCCGACAAGACAGTATGAATGAATCAGAAAGGGAGAGTGTAAGTGAGGTGAACTTATATGGGAAACACTCCATTACACAAATGTATATGAATATGTATGTTTTGAGCTATAGAGGTTCTAAATAGTTTTATTAATATATACATATATATTTATTTATTTAGAACTGATATATGTTTATGTAACATGCCATCATCTATCATCATACCATCATATATTATGACTTGAATGTATGTTTATATGAATGTATAGACATATGTGTTTGAGATGTGTAGACGTAGATACTACCCATCTCCGTTCGTTTCATTTCAGATCTCTTAGGAGCAATGGACAGTCAACAACCCATATCCGGAAGTGACTTAGCCTTGTGAGTGACCAAGTTGGACTCCTTCAATCTGACAGTGAACTGCGTCTCACTGGGGGAAGCATGACCTATGTGCTTCTGAGCTTTTCAGCCAGATGAGTTACGTATACCATAATATAATCATCATCATCATATGATCATCAATAGCAATAATAAACACAGTTGTTGTATTTTAAACTCAGTTGTCTGTATAATTCTAAATGTTTATAAATGTTTGTGTAGCGTAATCAAGTACACACATTATATCATTTAGTGGGGGTTCGCACATATTGTCCAGAAGTGGGAATCTATGTCCGGGAGGTATCTTGCCTATGCAGTCATAAGTAACCAGATTACGTTGCATGTCTTAACTCCTCCTTTCTCACTTCTGGTGATACCAAGTACAGCCACATCTATATATATAGATATATTCTATCTTCAACGAGCCACTTCTTGGCTGTTTTCTTGAGTATCAGGGACAGTGTCTTAAATCAGCATAACAGACATTTGTTCCACGTTTTCTCTCTGGGGTCTGGGGTGTTAATTAGTCCCTTCTGACAGAGTTAGGGGATCTTAAACTGCATCCAGAACTAAACACCAGTAGAAGAAAATGATTTTGGCTGAGTGGTTGCCCATCTGGGATCTAACCCCAGCCAGTTGGTGACATATTGGGTCGGCTCGTCCGCTATAGAATCCGGGAGTAAACCCTAGAACCTATTGGTCTGCTCGTCCGCTATAGAATCCGGGAGTAAACCCTAGAACCTATTGGTCTGCTCGCCCGCTATAGAATCCGGGAGTAAACCCTAGAACACTTTGGTTCGCTCGCAAGGAACGAACCTATTTCAAATCTGTTAGTCTGGTATTATTCCGGTCTTGCCCATGGATAGAACCTAGGTCATTCTCACTTACATTCTTAGCAGCATTAGTTAGTTATAATTTATTTCTAATGTAATAGCTTGCTTGATTGTAGGCAAGATTTTGACACATTAGGACTTCTCATCCATGATAGAATCAGAGAATAAATTCTAGACTATTGATTTTCATAAACCATTCTTTCATTCTTCACCCATTACATTTGCTAAGTATTAACTTAGGAATTTGTTTCTAGGGAAGTTTGTAGAATTTAAATAACTTGTTAAAAAGTTAATAACGGATAATATCATATGAGTTAATTTACATCATTCACCACTGTAGAATTAATAATCACATTAATTAGTGATATTAATTAGTTTATTGATGATTTACTTGATGATTATTTTGATTACATGCTTTATCATTTGATTTAATCATGAATAATTTGATAATGCTTAGTTAATTCAGTGTATGACGGACTGCTTTGCATCAACTTTCTCACTCAAATTCACTACTATCATTCTCATAGCAGTGTCTGTTCCTCTTGTCACTATCCTGCTCTAGCATAAATCTAACTAGCTCTGTGTAGGGTAATAATATAACTACTTGCCTGAGTTAAGCTGAGAAGAGATCATGGATGCACGCACAGATTTCTTAGAGTCCGCTAGAGGATGGGGCATAAGGCTCGGCTTAATAGGAGAGAAGCTAGAACTATTTATCAGAGATGAAATGGATTGGTGGGACAAAGAAGATGAACAAATGATGAAAAGACTTGCAGAATTAGAAGCAGATATCCGTCACAAAGCTGAAGAAGATGAGATTAAGAAGAAGCAAATTGAAATACTGAACGTGGAGGAATCTACCAGCTCGACTGAGGAAAAGCCAATCACTCAAGCCGAAACTCTGATAGAAAGCGGGGAAGCTGACCGTCACAAAGAAGAGGCACGCATTCCTTCGCAAATCCCCATGGCTCAGAAAAACAAAAACTTGCGCACAGAAAGGCAGATGCTTCCCTCAATTCCGAAAAATAAACGGAATATGGAAAAATGTACCCAGGGTACAGTAAACAGTCACAAATGTGAAAAATGTTTACACCGCAATAAAAGCGGATTAGCTGGCTTGGCAACCCAGCAATCTCAAGAGCTTCCTAAGACTTCCCAAAGGAGAAAAATCCAGGAGGAGGAGGACCTGAGGAAAACTATTAAAGAGATCGAAGGCGAGACCTTACCCGATTCTCTTATTCCCTTCAGTTCAGATAAACTAGGAGTGGAAATGAATTCAGCTGAGACTGGAATGGATGTAAAACAGGATTCCAGTGTTTCTTTCTATGTGGCCACACAAGATGAAACAATTATCAGTATGAGTTACTTATCTCAGGTGGGAGATGACATTGAAAATGACACCCCACAACATTCACTTCTATGGGATTTGGCACAAGAAAACCAGACCAGGGAGAGAATACCTCAATTGGACTTGGCACAAGAGAGCCCAGCAATGGAGGACAAACAAGACACGGAGGAGAATTCTTACGATGTCAGTATCTTGGAGTCTTTCGAAAAGGAAACTCAAGATACACAAAGCATTCATGTAGGTTATACCACGGACTCTGATTCAGGGACGATAAACATGTCTGCTAACAACAAAGAAGAAAATACTTCTTTGGACAGGATGAAGGTAATGCCTATCATCAACACAGCTGAAGCTAACAGGGGATCACAAATGATGGACTCTGCAGTGGAACAAAACCGGAGCGGTTGGTATACTCAACACTCAGGACCTTGTTTACCTTTCACTTCAACCCATGTTGGATGGGGAGAACAGCTGTTTATGTATACTTCTACAAGGAGTGATACAAATTCACAGTTCTTGGGGAACAACATGATTTCTCAAAGCTGGACAACTTCTACTAGCCTTATACTTTCAAACACAGATTCAAAATGGAACTCTGTTGAAGAGGAACGCACCTGGATAAATAATTATCGAAGGAAGAAAACTCTTAAATCAAGAGGTAGTAAACTGACATCCTACCAAGAAAGAGGCAAGTACGAGTTGAATGCACATCATAAAATTATGATGTTTAGCAAATTTCCTGCCAAAAGGAGGAGATTAAAGGATTTTATTATGATCTTTGGCCGACAGAGGAAAAGAAAATGGAGCAACAGTACTGCGACCAATTCTTTTAAGAAAACACTGATGGCACTTCCTCTGCTTATAGGACAAGGGCCAGAAATTGAGTGGACAATAGCAGTCTCTCTGCGGCGCAGGAGAATCTTGTTATACATTTTGCAATTTCCCGGCTGGGAAAAAGTAAAACCTCCAGAGGACAGGACATTACCGAGCAATAGCCCGGAAATCCGACACACCACCAGGAGCAAAGATTTGCAAGATTTATCCTGGGAGAATGGACATGGGATATTTCTTTTGACTCATAGAACATCCCACTGCCACAAAGAATATTGGGAACCCAGACTTGGAGGCAGTTCGAGAAGGGAGATAACTTAGATACATTCTTGAATGCTGCCGAGGCTCTGTTATAGGCTTCATTAATGAACCTACTTAAATTGGGAAGCTATGTGACGGGACAGCCCCAGCAGCATCCGAATGACCCAAGTTAAAAAGGAATTAAAGAGCCCACATTATTTTTCTATCATTCTCTAAAAGCATAAACGTCCACCAGAAAATGATAGAAATGCAATACACTTGAAAACAAGAGGAAAATACATTTTGACCACGCACGCCCCATCATTTCTGTAAGGCTAGGTCTGAGAAAGCTTTGATGTCCAGATCAAAGTTAAAACCCAGACACCACGGCACCAGTCGGGGCGGGCGCTATCAAAGGTTGAAAACTCATTGTTTTCAGTACAAGGGACGAAAAAGACAAAGTGTGAAATCTAGGCTGGGGCCGACGGCGTTGATACATCGCGGAGCCAGTCAGTTGAGATTGACGTGTTAGTTTACAAGCCTGCGGTTGGAATAGGGACTAATACCTTACGTTCAACAGGACCTAACGTGTGAACCAGCCACGGCAGAATGGGAGATAAGAGGGTCAGCCAGACCCGTCTGAAATAATACATGGCAGTGCTACTCAGGGGAAAACCCCGTGTGATCCAAAGACGGCAATATAATGCAGGCCTAACACCTATCTATAAGGCCAGACATTGGGGAGACGGGACAACGTCTGAGTTGCCACCACAAAGGAGCAATTAGGACCAGATGCTTAACACCTCTCCGCAATACTACGGGGCAAAGTAGAAACACATGGCTGACACATTCCTGCCAGCAACCGGGAAGGCTGGTGTTACCAGCCTATTGGAATGTAATGACGCAACTGCATTGCCGCCAAAGCAGGTTTCATTGTTTCAGGCGTGGGGGGCATCGGTCAATTTGATTGAGAGATGAAACTACCCTTCACAGGAAAGGAGGAGGGGTGAAAAGAATTTGGCACTTAATCCATCTAGGTAAATCATCTTACATGGAAAAATAGGCAGAGTTAATGAAAAGGGGAATATTAATTAGCCAACCTGGAAACTAGCCAGGAATTGAATAGAATAAAACTACGAGCAGTGGCCAGCAAGACTTCAGACGCATTCACAATAGTGTACCAGGGAAGCCGGAATTTTAATTTCTGGTGAGAGATTACCCTCTCGTTTTGTTACTTCGATACAATGTCGTATGACAGGATTTCCTAGCTATAACCCAGGTAAGACCATTACTCTGATTAGTTGTCTGCTAGTCTGAAGGCTTGTGTAGTTTCTTGTTCTGCATATTCTCCCAAACTTTACACTGGTGGATTTTCTTTGTACTTACTGTTCCAGTTCTAGCTTTACGATTTCACTGAGAACTATTTTCTTCTTTTATTCACCACTTGGTTGTCTGATTTGTATGTGATAATTTGGAGAAATCCATTATCCAAGCTACATGAGCGTGTGGCTTATTCATGTACAGGAGATACATTTAGATTCATCCTGTATGATGTTAAACATTGGGGAGACTGACTACTTAGGAGAAATTCCTGAGAGCTACCAGTCTCTTGATAGCGTCCAATTAACATTGATTATTTGGACCAACACTTTGAGTGCCTACCAAGAGTATGGTGAAACCACTTGGTTTGAGGAATGGCACCAGTTCACCTTGTCTGCATGATGTCTGCATGAGGACAGACATGACTTAGGACATTCAATATCCCAGACGGATTCAGGGAAGGCATTTAATGTTCGACAGGACTGTGCGACCAGCCCTTCCGACAAGACAGTATGAATGAATCAGAAAGGGAGAGTGTAAGTGAGGTGAACTTATATGGGAAACACTCCATTACACAAATGTATATGAATATGTATGTTTTGAGCTATAGAGGTTCTAAATAGTTTTATTAATATATACATATATATTTATTTATTTAGAACTGATATATGTTTATGTAACATGCCATCATCTATCATCATACCATCATATATTATGACTTGAATGTATGTTTATATGAATGTATAGACATATGTGTTTGAGATGTGTAGACGTAGATACTACCCATCTCCGTTCGTTTCATTTCAGATCTCTTAGGAGCAATGGACAGTCAACAACCCATATCCGGAAGTGACTTAGCCTTGTGAGTGACCAAGTTGGACTCCTTCAATCTGACAGTGAACTGCGTCTCACTGGGGGAAGCATGACCTATGTGCTTCTGAGCTTTTCAGCCAGATGAGTTACGTATACCATAATATAATCATCATCATCATATGATCATCAATAGCAATAATAAACACAGTTGTTGTATTTTAAACTCAGTTGTCTGTATAATTCTAAATGTTTATAAATGTTTGTGTAGCGTAATCAAGTACACACATTATATCATTTAGTGGGGGTTCGCACATATTGTCCAGAAGTGGGAATCTATGTCCGGGAGGTATCTTGCCTATGCAGTCATAAGTAACCAGATTACGTTGCATGTCTTAACTCCTCCTTTCTCACTTCTGGTGATACCAAGTACAGCCACATCTATATATATAGATATATTCTATCTTCAACGAGCCACTTCTTGGCTGTTTTCTTGAGTATCAGGGACAGTGTCTTAAATCAGCATAACAGACATTTGTTCCACGTTTTCTCTCTGGGGTCTGGGGTGTTAATTAGTCCCTTCTGACAGAGTTAGGGGATCTTAAACTGCATCCAGAACTAAACACCAGTAGAAGAAAATGATTTTGGCTGAGTGGTTGCCCATCTGGGATCTAACCCCAGCCAGTTGGTGACAATCATCTAGGCTTGTCTAATAGTAAAACCAGCCATGCTCAAAATATTATATGCCTGTGAATCATGGATCCTAAATACTAAGATTAGAAAGAAACAGAAGATGTGGTTCCTTTGCTGAATGCTAAGAATACCATGGATGGCTAAGAATACCATGGATGGCTAAGAATACCATGGATGTCTAAGAATACCAATGTTCAAGCATTAAAAGAACTCAAACTTGTACATGCTTTTACACACATCGGCTTTTACCCTTTTACATGCCTAAAGGCATATTCAGCATATGGTGCTGGCCCCATAATGTTATAGACCAATCAGCTCTCAAAGAGTAATGAGGTGAATATCACAATGGCCACCTTTATTTCCCAAAATATATCCTGGCACCCATTTTAGGCTGGGTCAACCTGGCAATTCAAACACATGACCCCAGCGTTGGCAGGCAAGCATGCCAGCCAATGGGCTACTGGGGCTCTTAATACCCAATTACTACCATAGGAAAATTCACAAAGACAGATGGTTACCCATAACAAGACAAGACAATCATCATTTCTGTTTGTAACATTATGAGAAGAGATGATCTTTAGAATGTTTGTGACAACTGGGAAGATTGAGTGTATTAGAGAAAGAGAGATCAGCAGAGAGAAAAGATGCTGGATGGACTGACAGAGTTGCATCGAAGACAACTGGCCAATGAACTTAGCAAGAACAAAGAAAACAGATGGTTGAAGAGAAACCCGATTACCTGCACAGCTCCGCATAAGATTCTTTCAACAGTTGTAATTTACAAACCACAACACCCTAAGCTTGTGTATTTGTTATTAGCCTATCTTTAACAGGATAATCTGAAACTTATGTCGTTATATTTTGTCCAAATTCCATTACTAATTATTAAAATGTGTGATATAGTACAAGCAGGCTTCAAATAATAACCATAAACAGTTTTTTTTTCTTTGGTTTTTAGTGAATATATTCTGAAAAAATAAAGAACAAATGTATAATTTTTCGAAGTAGTACTGCGTTCAATGCAAATTCCCTAGCACCAGTAAAGTGCTTGGATTCCTGTAGAAACAATGCTCTTGGTCACGTGTGTAACCACTCATGCACCACCTGCTGTACCTCTTCATCGGACTGAAAAGTCTGCAACAGAAGTCACGCCGTTTTGAAACTTCCTACTCCATTCATACACTTGCTGGACTAACAGGCATGCATCACTGTCATCATCATCATCAAGTGCCGTGTCGGCTGGCGTAGGCATTCATGGCTCTCCATAGATCTCGGTCTTTGGTTTTCTGGATCAACTCCGCTGCTGATATTCCTCCATGCCATCGTCTCAATCCATCCAGCATCATTTCTCTTGGTCTGCCTCTGCCTCTCTTCCCCTCGATCTTTCCACGATTTTCTCCAAAGCCTCTCTTCTCATCACATGACTAAAGAAACATGTTTGTCTATTCTTTATTGTTGTATATAATGTTCTAATTTCATTAGCCTGTTTCAGACAATCGTCGTTAGTTACTCTGGCAGTCCAAGGAATTCGCAACATTCGTCTCAGGAACCACATCTCTGTTGCTTCTAATTTCTTCTTAATTTGTTCATTTACATTCCAAGATTCACTGCCATACAGCAAAACTGGTTCTACATAGCATTTCAGCACTCTCTTTCTTACATTCAGTGATAGTGACTTATTGCATAAGATACTCTTCATTTTCTGAAATGCGGCTTTTGCCTGCCCTATTCTGCTCCTAATCTCTGTTGTACATCTCCCATCTGATGTTATAAATGCCCCTAGGTATCTAAAATTATCCACTTGGTTATGGATTTTCCCTTCTATTTCTATGTCACATTTTGGTGTCACCATTTTCTTTGATATTACCATTGTTACTGTTTTCTTGATATTCAAGGAGAGTCCTTTCCTTGCACTCTCTGTTACTACAACATCTAATAATTGTTGTAGGTCTGTTGAATTATCCGCCACCAATACTGTGTCATCTGCATAGCGTATATTATTTATATTATAACCTCCAACTAGTATTCCTGGCATCTCTTTGATCTCTCTCATTATTACTTCGCTATACAGGGAGAAAAGATCTGGTGACAAGACACACCCCTGTCGTACTCCTAGCTTTATCTGTTCGTAATTACCCTCTTTATTTCCCATTTTAATTGCTGCTACTTGGTTCCAGTAAACATTCTTTATTCTTAAATCTTTTCCATCAATGTTGATATCTTCCAACATTTTAATCAGTTCATCATGTTTTACTTTATCAAATGCCTTAGTATAATCTTTGAAGCACAAATATATGTCTCTCTGTTTCTCTATTGACCTTTATATTAGTATCCGTAATGTACAAATTGCATTGTTTGTGCCCTTTCCTTATACAAATCCATACTGTTCTTCACTAATTTCCATTTTTATTTTCTTTTTGGTTCTTCTCATTATGATTCTGAGTAGAAGATTAGTGATATGGTTTATAAGGTTAATTGTACGAAAATCTTCACAATCAATTGCTCCTGGTCTTTTTGGTATAGCTATAAATACAGATTTCAGCATATCATCATCATCATCTTCCACTTCTGCCGTCAAGCGTCGTGGGGAGGAATAATTTGCGTTCCAGCGCCCGGTGGACGGCACTGGATAGTGTCATTCCGTGAGGTTGTACAATGTCTCTGATGTCGTCAATCCATTTTCTTCTTGGACGTCCTCGTGGTCTCAGCATATCACTGGGTAAATATCCACTGCTGTAAATATCATTCAACATTTTGATTAATATATCTACTCCAAATTCTCCCAATACTTCTAATTCTTCTATTGTGATTTCATCTGGCCCAGCTGTTTTTCCTTTCTTCATGTTTCATAGCGTAAGCGACTTCTTCTTTCAGAATAGGTGGACCTTCTAAGTTACTATCTTCTGTTAATTCTTCCCTTTCTCCATCATAAAATTCTCTTATATACTCATTCCACCTCTTCATTATAGCACCTTCCTCTAATAATATCTTTCCTGTTTTTGATTTCAAACACCCTGTATTTACATCACTGTACTGGACCTTTATTTGTCAATGAATGTCTATAGGTTTCACCCCTTCACTGAACAAAGAACACATGGTGTATGTCAAAAGTGGGGTGTCCATATGTAAACTGTCCTTATGACATCACCGTAGTTGCCTGCACCGTGATGTCACATACTCAACACTCTTGACATCCTTAACAACAATATTGACAGGTTACAAGACAATGGGATGGTTATTGTAATTTCTATCACACTTTTAAGGTTTTCATTTCAATCCCCTTCGTATGTAGTGAGCTTGCCTACCAAGGACATGGTCCAGCAGTGGCAGGGCTATCTTTTTCTGACCAGTGCAACTCTGTGGTCGTCCAGTCTCAGAACACGAGAGTACCAGACAACTTTCAGAATATGTCTGAGAAGGAAAAGTGACAAGGAAGGGACCTGGCAAATGCATGTCATTATTCTGTAGCCTAGAATATGTGAAGGCTTAACACTTTTTAATCTAATGTTTAAGATAAATCTAATTCACGTCACACAGTGACTTTGATTGATGGATGATAAATTAAAATACAACAGAAAAATACATTCTCTTTAAACTGATTTCACTTCATCCTGCACCAAAATATTTTTAAACATTAATGGGATAATGCACAACACAGCAGATAACAATGAAGTAGTGAGATTCATAAATGAAAAAAAATGAGTTTCTTAGAATCACCTTTTCCATACTGATAGGCATCCATATTTTGGGTTGCATCAACACTTCTTTCAAGTAATCTAACTACATCTATCATTAATTATGTTTTACAAATTTTCCACATATATAACAAACACACAGTTGACAGATTTTTAAAAAGAATGAAATAAGATTCCAAATCCCTAATGAAAAATTAAAGCATCAAATTTTAGAGTCACCTTCTCCATAAAGTTGACTCTGGTTCCTGCCAAACATCCAACTCTTTTGTTGTAAGCACCAATAAAATCTGAAGATAAATCAAGTTTAAATAAACTATGACATCGTATATGTCTGCTAAATGAAGATGAGAAAACTAGGGCAACAAAATTGGAGGCTCTGTGTGCATGTTAAAGATTCCTTTAAGCTGGAGATCATAAGAAGTAGGCCAAAATGGTTCATCATTATCATGATAAGCATGGGCAGTCATGGTTCACCTACTCATATGACCACCAGTCGCAGATCAGGTCTGTAGTCTTGTTCCAATTATGTCATGTGATCAAACAACAAGGTAGTTATCTCTTAGTCAGGGTTCCAAATGTTGCTGTATGTAGCCGAGGCGCGGTGTTAGGGTGAGCGCCCAACATTGCTCAAATACCTCAATGGCTCGTGAATACATAACCTATGCAGCAAAAGTCCAACTCCTGGCCTTCACGTGGCGGACCTGTTTAAACTAACAGGAGAAGGGGCGACGGCGAGTCTCTGGCGCCGGAAAATAACCAGTATGCTCTAGATGTGTATGCACGTACATGCATGCGCAGACAGGTGTGTGCGCGCATACACATCTACACTCGAGTGAGACCACAGTCTGCTCTAGCAAAGAAAGGTGCTGAAGACGGAGGCAACCAGCCAAGAGGCGCACCACAGAAATCAGGATGCCACGCAATCACGCAAAATGGAATATGTTGACTACTGCTAATCGTTATGGTGCTCGCCCTGCTTTGGACCCCCAGGCAGGTGCAGTGCCGGGCCCTATGTCTCGAAAGGGTCCAACCCCAACTACTGGAGGTCCTTCTCAGATGTCCTGTGGAGCCAGGGGACATGAGAATAGGACGACTGGCCATACTAAACGAAGACTTAAAATAATGCACTGGAATGCGGAGGGAGTCAGCAACAAAAAAATAGAATTAGAAAACATCTTGGACCAAGAAAAAGTAAGCATATGTTGCTTGCAAGAAACTCACCTCAATGAAAATATAGCCTTCAAAATCAGAGGCTACCAGTGTTACCGATCTGACTGAAAGAACAGGCGAAAAGGTGGGATACTGACCCTTGTAAGAAATAACATCATGGCTTCCCAAATCAAAGTCTACATGGAAGGGGCTGAGTATCAGACACTTAAACTTAAGACAGGTAATACAGATCTACATCTGATCAATTACTACTGTCCAAGTGACCGCCCACAGGCACTGGACACTCTACCACTAAAAGAAAAAATGATTGTGTGTGGCGATTTCAACAGCCACTCGCAGAGCTTGGGCTATGATCACATGGACCAGAGAGGAGAGAGACTGGAAGACTGGCAGGATGAGAATAGATTCATGTTGATTAACAAGCCGTCCGACCCACATACTTTCTACTCGAGATCATGGCACTCTACAACTACACCTGACCTGGCTTTTCATTCACCAGACCTGGAGTGGAACATTACACGAACTATTGGGAAACAACTTGGTGGCAGTGACCATCGGCCAGTCTTTCTAACCGTAGAAAATGAGCTTGTAAGTGAAAGCAGCACCCTCTCGAGGTGGAACTACAAGAAAGCAGACTGGGCAATGTACAAGCATCGCACCAGCCTACTGGTTAGAAACCTGAACACTGAGAAAGACATAAATAAAGCAGTTGAAGAGTTTGGGAAATGCATACTACAGGCAGCGCGAGAAACAGTACCAAGAGGAGCCCGTAAACAATATAAACCCTACTGGAGTAGTGAACTGGAACAGTTGCATAATGATGTTGAAGTGTGTAGAAAGCAAGCAGAGGCCACACCCAGCCAAGAGCACCACAATAAATTCCAGCATGCAAAAGCCAAATTTCAAAGGGCCAAGCTGCAGGCTAGACGGAAAAGCTGGCAGGAGAAAACGGAGTCTCTGAACTTTGAAAGAGACACAAGGAAATTGTGGAAGCTAATAAAACAGCTTAATGACGAGGGCACAGGGAGAAACTCAAAAATTGCACTACATAAAGATGGAAAAATCTTAACAAGAAAGCAAGCAGCTGACCATTTTGCGGACTCGTTCGCACAAGATAGCAATATCAAAATTAGTCCAGAGAAACAACAAGAGATTCGAGAGAAACGACAACATACAGGACAGAAGGAAATAGTACATGAGGTTCTGGAGGCACCCATCACAATCAGCGAACTGGAGCTAGCCATATCAAAACTGAAAATGAGAAAGTCACCAGGAGCTGATGGTATCTCCAATGAAATGATCAGGAACCTAGGTACAGAGGCCAAAACAAAGCTGTTGCAGATCTTCAATAACAGCTGGACCTTAGGCAGTGTTCCACAAGCCTGGAGAGAAGCAATCATGATACCCCTCCTAAAATCAGGGAAAGATGGTTCCATTGCCTCTAGCTACAGACCAATTAGCCTCACCAGCTGTCTCTGCAAAACACTGGAGCGCATCATCAATCACAGACTGCAGTGGTACATTGAAAGTAAAAACATCCTTGTGCCACAGCAGGCTGGCTTTAGGCAGTGCTACTCTACGGAAGATCAGACAACCTACCTCTCTCAAGAAATTGAGGATGCATTCCAAGAGAAGAAGCTGGTGCTTGCGGCATGGATAGATCTGAAGAAAGCCTTTGACAAAGTCTGGAAAGAAGGTCTGATGAAGAAACTGAGAAACTGCAAAGTCAATGGAAGAATGTACAAATGGGTGAAAGCATACTTGCACAACAGAAGAGCCCGAGTATAGATAGACGGACTCAAGAGCAAGAAAGTACTACTGCGTCACGGTGTCCCCCAGGGCGGAGTCTTGTCCCCCACACTTTTTCTAATCTTCATCAATGATCTTGTTGCTCACCTACCGCATGGAATTAAAGCGGCAATGTACGCCGATGACCTGGTTCTATGGAGCACAAATGAATATGCATCAGTGGCCACCAGATTGCTACAAAGAGCTGTAGATACATTTGCTGCATGGGCAAATAGATGGTGTGTCAGCATAAACACTGACAAGTGCAGCACCACCCTATTTACCCTCTCTCCAAAACAAAAGGCAGGGATCATCCAGATAAATGGAACACCCCTAAGAGAAGATAAAGAACCAACATACCTTGGAGTAACATTTGATGGCTAGCTGACATGGAGAAAGCACATCAACAAAGCAGTAGCAAAAGCCAGAAGGAAAATAGCCATCCTGAGAAAGCTAAGTGGAACCACATGGGGGGCCAGTACGAAAATACTTAGCAAAGTTTACCAACAGAGCATACGACCACACCTGGAATATGGGTCAACTGCGTGGTGTTCAGCATCAAATACCACACTACAAGAGCTGGACAAGGTGCAAAATCAAGCACTTAGAGTCACCACAGGAGGGATGAGATCAACCCCTATAGTGGAAATGGAGAAGATGGGGAGGACACAGGCACTGAGTGAGCGCAGAGATACGAAAACGCTAATACAAGCAGAAAAGTTCCTCAGCTTGCCAGGCCACCCTATGAAGAACAGATTTGAAAACCTAGCTATGGGGCGGTTGAAAAGAAGTAGTTTTATCCACCAGGCCAAACGACTCTGCAGAGAAACCACTGATCTGCCCACAGTTGGTATCCCCCTAACAACTATTCCAGAGCGAACTCCATGGAAAGATGAGCATAGACTATCGTTACAAATCCAGACAAAAGTGAGAGGAATATTTGACAAGGAAGAACAGAACAGTGTGCAGCGCAGAACAGCCACTCTCAGCTTCCTTGATGAAGAATACCCACAGGACGTCTGGATCCGAGTCTACACAGATGGGTCAGCACAAAATGCTGTTCGAAATGGAGGAGCGGGAGTGTACATAGAATACCCAAATAATACTAGGGACACAGCCAGAGTACCGACAGGAAAGTACTGCCATAACTATGATGCCGAAATTGAGGCAATCAAGATAGCAACAGAGAAATTACTAAATAACAGCAATGGTACACAACCTGTGGTGCTACTAACAGATGCAAAATCAGTACTCGAGGCGCTCCTCTCTGGGAAATTGCCAGTACTAAGGACACTACTTTCTGAACTTAGCAGTCAGCATAAAGTCACCATACAGTGGATACCATCCCACTGTGGAGTACCCGGAAACGACAGAGCTGATCAATTGGCTAAGGAAGGAGCCAAAGAGGAACAGCCTGATGTGCCCGTTACATACCACCAAAAGAAAAGAATGATCAAATCAGTCAGAAAGCCACCAAAACCTGCTCAAGATGACTACCACATTATGGACAGACCAGAACAAGTCATTATTCTGCGCCTCAGAACAGGACACAATAGATTACGCAACCACATGTATACAAAATTCAAGATTGGTGAAACAGCCATGTGCACATGTGGATTGGCATCGCAGACAGCAGAGCACATACTCCAAGACTGCCCAAAATATAACATATCTAGGCAAACCTTCTGGCCTAGAGAGACGACAGTGGAAGATAAACTCTATGGACCACTGTGTGAACTGAAAAAAACAGTTCAATTCATGCAAGAGACGACATTGCAGATATAGACATATTTCAAGTGAACGAAAGAAGAAGAAGAAGAATCTCTTAGTCTTCCTTTTGCCCCCTTGTCATCAAATTTACCAGTTGCCACTAAGCTTTCTCATCATAACATGCCCAAAATATCTTTACTATTGATGCCTGATATCTCTGGACAATTTATGGTTTTCATGTCTTTCCCGAATGAAAGACCTCTTTTTGCCTCATTCATTTTTTTAAATCTGCCCGTGGTATTTACATTTTCTTCAAAAACTGCATTTACACTTCCATTAGATGTTTCACAACGTCTCTGTTTATTGCCCATGTTTCACATGCATACAAACAATAAGACCCTATGTAGCACTTTTCGCACTTGAGTTGATTGCTTTTTGTTCAACTCTGGCAAAACTTTAAAATATTTATAGTAGGCGTGAAGTTGAAGGAGGGCAACAATAGAATAAAATATCCACGGGAAAGTTAACCTGGTCAACAAATGCCCGCAGAAGTTGGATGTGTCGGCCTAACGGCACAAGAACACAGCTCTGCTGTAAACAGGCACAACGCAATCACGTCCAAAAATACTCTCCAGATGAACACAGAAGAAGAAGAAGAAGAAGAAGAAGAAGAAGAAGAAGAAGAAGAAGAAGAAGAAGAAGAAGAAGAAGAAGAAGAAGAAGAAGAAGAAGAAGAAGAAGAAGTATAAATTATAAAACAGTGACCTCTGGCCAAAATGTCACACTTAAGTCTTATGTGTCAGCTGTAAGGAGGAAAGGCCAAAGTTTTTCTTACATTTTTGTATTACAGAGGATTTACTTTCATTGCACATCACCATATGTACTACATCCTGGCCCCCCCCCCCCCCCCCCCCCACACACATCACACAAAGAGAATCCCAGAAGACTGTATGAACTCCATAGCACTGGCGAGGATCCTAATGTGTGTGCACCACAATCACACATGCTATAAACATTCATTTGTGGGTAGGTTTCATAATTGTTCAATTTAATCTGCGCAGTGGCCTAATTCAGCCTGCTCTTTTGAATGTCCAACTGCCGAACAGTTTGTTAACTGCACAACATGAATACAGACTCTCCTCTTTTGTCCTTATTTTAGAAGGTTAGAGATCTGATCCATTACCCTAGGATCAGGGTGTAGTATCTTCTTATTCTGCAAAAAATCTATACATCACATGAATTGTACCAGGTATGATAGAGTTAGAGAGGATAATGTACCTCTAAGTCACATAAACAACTGTTCTCTGGATGAATATAGGAGGAGACGAAGCAGAAACTCATGTGTGTACATGCATGCATGTGTTTCATGTTTACCTGCATGCATGCAGACATGACAATGTATTACATAAATCACATACATGTACACATGCATGCACAGAGACAGGCATACACATATGCACACACACAGACAGTACCACATACCTACAGTAATACATACATGCATGCACGCACACACATACATATGTATAAACGTATGTATGAACATACAGGCATTAGATGTACATTACACACATTCACGCATGCATGATGTGATGTACTGGAAACCAAAGGTCAATTGTTTAAAATTCTACACCACCCTAATGCAGACCGAACCCAAGACCACTGATAAGCAGGCCAGCGGTAAGCCACCATGCTACCGAAGCTCCCACACATATATATACACACATCCATATGAATGCTCGTACACGCACAAATACATTCATATACACTCACATACAGAGACAAAAGAAGGCTGACATGCATGGATGCTCATGCAATAATGTGCACACAATGAACATATAAAGGCCCCTACAAATACTTTCATACATACACACTTATGCGTACAGACAGATGCATGTTGACACGGACAGACACATACACACAAACACCCAGGCATATGTAGATATATGTAGTAGATATAGAACATATACATCTCCATATATTCAGTAGATACAGAACATATGCATCTCATAGTATGTGTAATGGTAATGCAAAATGGTAACAATATGGTAAATCAATATGGTAATACTACTTGAATTCAAGGGGGCATATAATCAGAATGAAGTAACTACTGAAAAAGCTTGCGGTTGAATGAGTAGTGACTCACTGAAGTTTTCAGGTTGCAAGAAAAATAATTCGATAAATGAGCAGCAGTGTACTGTAAACTTGTTTTGTATAAATCCGATGTTGGAACGTGTAATAAACTCAGTCACTGAGAGACTGAATCAACAGTATAAGGTATTACCGAGTATTTTAATTAAGGATTTTAATAACAAATTTGGCTTTGCTAAACATAAAACATTTACGAAGTGGTAAAAGCCTTAGACTGCTATATATATATGGTAGCTTTCAATGTACTGTAGGTCTGTGACCAGGTATCATTATCATGTAGCATGCCAATAAGCATGGGTGCTCATGTTTCACCATCTCACATGAGCACCAAAGTCACAAATCAATTCAGTGTTCTTGTCTCAACCATGCCCTATGGTCAAACCATTCATTTACTTCTCTACCTTCCTTTTGTTCTTTTCCCCCCAAATCTCGCCAGTTGTCATCAAGTTCTCTAATTTATTTCTTCTTATAACGTGTCCAAACAATGTTGACTATCTACATCTCATTTTTCTAATCAGTTTACGGTTTCCATTGCTTCTTGTGGGACTTGCTCGTTGGTTTTTCTGTCTGGCCATGGTATTCTTTGTATTTTCTTCAGAAACCACATTTCCAGACATAGGGTCAACATTTGAAGAGAACAGGGTTGTGTAATGTTACATATGGAGTAACCATCTTAAACTGTTAACAATAGTTGATATGTGGTTGGATGAAGGATGTGTGAAGTAGTTTTCATGTGTTCTCATTAAGGATGTGATGAAGTTTAGAATGCTGATAAACTTTTTAAGCTAAGGACAGAAAACATGAGGACGCAATGGTAAATGACAGAAGAAGAAGAAAATGAAAGAAGAAGACAAGAAGAAGAAGGAGGCAGAAGAAGAAGAAGAAGAAGAAGAAGAAGAAGAAGAAGAAGAAGAAGAAGAAGAAGAAGAAGAAGAAGAAGAAGAAGAAGAAGAAGAAGAAGAAGAAGATGAAGAAGAGGAAGAAGGAGAAGAAGACTGGTATATCTTAAAAGATGTCACCATGACTGTACACACCAGGTGTCTAGCACAGGGGTTCAGATTTTGATGCAAGTGAGTCAGAAACACCTTCATATTTGCTTAACCAAGATCCTCCTTATGTTCATCATACATGTGTGCATGTACATGTACGTGTGTCATTACATCCACATCTGTATGTATTAATTCCAGGTGTGTTTACTTTTCTCACCACAGTGACACATGTGTCACCCTGAGACCAAAAGACAGGAATAACAACTCCTGCCTGAATATCTGACCTACAAAAGCTTACACTTATGTGTGTAAACTAATACAAAACATTAAAAGCTGCACAAATACATCATGTAAACCAAACCAGGAAAACAGATACTAAACCAAGGAAATGTTTGTAAAGTAAATCAGTATGTTATTACAATCTCCTTATCAGAAGTATGTGGCTATTTTTAGATATTATTCAATTTAATTCTACAGCCTGTGACTCTCCGCAGGTGAAAAATGTATAACATCAAATTCTATTTCAGCTATACTGGTATGTCTCCCTGTTGTATTATACAACATAAAGCCACCAGTTACAACTTCCTACTTCAGAAACAACAAACAAGTCAAACATAGTAAAGCGAATATATTTTCTGTAACCCAGGCGTAATTTCTTAATATAAATCTCATCATTACTTCCTTGTTGTCCTATCATTTAGTTTTATATCTGTCTGTCTATCTATATACTGATTTAAAAACCTCAAATATCTTTCAACACAGTAAACCCTAGAAAACAAAAAGAAATAGAAAAGGAGCTGACATCAAGTCACGAACTGTGTCACATTATGTTACACAATAAGAAATACTTACTCCAGCATCATTCTGTCCAGCCCACGCTAAGGCCAGGTTGTACTTGCTCTCATTCAGAAACATATGCTGGAGTGAACAAACAAGAAGTACACAACTCATCAAGCAAGTTAATCATATAAGAATAATGCTGATTATAACAACTCGTCAAGCAAGTTAATCATATAAGAATAATGCTGATTATAACAGCCTGTGAGAACCATGGCTATAATTTCTATCATCTATCTATTGATTTTACAGACATACTACCAATAGATTATGAAATCAACTGCAATACAACTATTAAAATGCAAAATGTTTCATTATTTTTTCAAATTGTGATTTACCTGTTGTTAATTTCATTCTATTGGTATCCATTTCTCTCTATATACAATTTTGTCTAATTTCACTTGCCGATAAAAACTATAAGATCTGAACATACACGAAAACTGGCAAAATGAAATGTTTAATTATTTACTATACTTCATTCTGAGTCCTATAAAGTAAAGTGTGAATCTATATGCTTGGGAACATTTCAGCTTATAGTTACCCTTCCCTTAAGAAAACAAACATCATCATCAGGAATGCTTTAATTTTCCTCTAGGCTTGATAGATTGCTCCATTTTCCTCTTGTTTGTTGAAAAGATTATTTCTAGTATGCTTTGAGGGGACAAAATGAATATTGCTGATAATATCTTGTACTGTACTATTAACTTCTTCCATAGTTATTTCTGCATTTACAGTTTGGCCCAGATCTGAGTCCTTTTGACTACCTTTGTTCTGATTAGTTTATTTTTTCGTTTCCTAGGCTATTATTTAAGCCTTATCCATTGAAATACTTTACAAAGGTTCTGTTTGTTTTCTTCAGCCTTACTGCGTGTCTCAATCGTTTATGTGCTAAAACTTGTATTGGTGTAATTAATAGCTATCAGATGTATTGGAAACTTCTATTACAGTGTTTTGGTCCTAATGTTTGACAATGCCTTCAGTTATAAAAGGTTTCAAAATCAATATTCAATTCTTCAGCATATCACTATCGATATACACTTAGAAAGCCTGAGCTATTCAAACTGACACAAAAAGTCTACAAAGGCCTTTTCATGAGTTGGTTGAGGACCTATGCTTCATTCAGGGATGAAAGGCAGGAGAAGAAAAGAAAAGAAAAACACTATACACCCAGTGAGCCTCAAGGTATGGAAAAGGGTGGTTTACTCTCCTTGTCACAGGTAATACATGGGATAAACCAGATTCCTTATGCATCATCTTCCCTGTACTGTCAATTCTTGGAGGGCTGAGTGGTCTCGAGGTATGGTGTCCGCCTCGAGTGCTGGAGGTCCCGGGTTCAGGCCCTGGTGAGGACCGTGATTTATTTAAAAGATCCACCTGGACTTCCAGTAATAAAATTTCCCATGGTCTCTGGGTAGTGAGATTGGACGCCCGTGTGTATTGTTGTGCACGTAAAAAATCCCTTGGCAGTTGGAAATCGAAAAAGAGTAGGCTAACGGCGCTGCCCGGGCAAAATTTCGAGTTAAAAATCTACCAAAGTATTTCAGGATCCTCGCCGGTGCAACGGAGTTCGTGCGTTGAGCTGAGTTTCTCCAGACTCAGGTTTGAGTTAGGAGGAAAACGGAGCACTTATGGATTAAACCGTGTGCCATGATGTTGATCCATCGACTAAACTAAACTAAACTGTCAATTCTGACAAATATTTTTTTTTCACTTCTGCTCGTTTTGAACTCAAGCATAGTCCATACATGTGGACTACTTCTAGTGCACTGGACTATTTTTGCGTGTGGATTAGCTTTCCCTATTACCAGTGTCACTCATCATCAGGAGAACCCACCCCTGCTTCTGAAGCACTTGTAATTTACATCCCCAGGTCAAGGATGAGAAGTCAACATTTTAGTCCGACTGACTGGTGTAGAGGTTGAACCTAATACCTCGGCATCGGCGCATCGGAAGTTTAAGAATGAGTGCGCTTATCCATTCGGCCACACTGACCTCTCATTCTGAAAACCAACCACTACCTATTTTACAAGTGACAAGTGTATGTTACCCTCACACCTGTACTGGTGGAAAATAGCCTATCCTGTCATTAATATGAGTTGAATTCCAGGCCACTGTGTTTATGAACAAGCCTGCTAACCAATATGGTAACAATATGGAAAATATTTCATAATATCATCACTATCATGAGATAGTGACAGAGGCAGATGACGAGAGCATGTTCTTGACAGCACTGGGTCATATGATCATGATGATGATGTGTGTTGGGTTATTCAATCCAAAGACTGGTAAGACATTTTCTTAACACAGCACAACACCATAAATCTAGCCCTGTAATTTATCATAAACTTATTTTTGGGAAACTGATTTTCCCATGCCTTCCTCATCCAAAAGATTAATATGATGCATTCTATTGATTTCTATTATAAAATGTTGACTTTGTTTTCAGTGAATTGAACTCCTAAGTCAACCCAGGCCTGTACAAAAATGGACATTAAGAAATTTTATGGGACGTAAAAATGGCTAGCATGGTATCTTCTTCTTCTTCTGCATTCATCCAGAGTGTTTTTTCAGACTTAATTGTGTTGTGCCTGTTTACAGGAGAACTGCTTTACTTGCGCCTTTAGGCTGAAACATCCGACTTCTGTGGGCATATGTTGACCGGCTTAACCTTCCCGGGTGTTTCGAAGGACATTCCACTCTCACTTGGACGTTATTGCGTTGTGCCTGTTTACAGCAGAGTTGTTTTACTTGCGCCTTTAGGCCAACACATCCGACTTCTACGGGCATTTGTTGACCAGGTTAACCTTCCTGGGAGTTTCGAAGGACATTCCACTCTCACTCTGATGTTATTGCGTTATGCCTGTTTACAGCAGAGCTGCTTTACCCGCATCTTTAGGCCGACACATCTGACTTCTGTGGGCATTTGTTGACCGCTTTAGCCTTCCTGGGTATTTCAAAGGACATTCCACTCTCACTCTGATGTTATTGCTTTGTGCCTGTTTACAGCAGAGCTGCATTGCTTGTGCCTTTAGGCCGACACATCTGACTTCTGCGGGCATTTGTTGACCAGGTTAACCTTCCTGGGAGTTTCAAAGGACATTCCACTCTCACTCTGATGTTATTGCGTTATGCCTGTTTACAGCAGAGCTGCTTTACCCGCATCTTTAGGCCGACACATCTGACTTCTGTGGGCATTTGTTGACCGCTTTAACTTTCCTGGGTATTTCAAAGGACATTCCACTCTCACTCTGATGTTATTGATTTGTGCCTGTTTACAGCAGAGCTGCATTGCTTGTGCCTTTAGGCCGACACATCTGACTTCTGCGGGCATTTGTTGACCGGGTTAACCTTCCTGGGTGCCGGGATGGTATTAACCTCATCCTTCATCAACTATCAAAAATATGAGGCAGCACCATATACCTAGAGTTGGTTGAGGACCTCTGCTCCAAAGGGGGATAAATGGCAGCATGAGAAGGACCATTTACCGAATACATATCATGTTGTGAAAAATGGGTCCTTTTACTTTATTTTACTTTCTTACATTTATTCAGAGCACACTAATGAAGACAACATATATATTTTTTACGAGGGTGTTCATTTCACCCCCATGAAAGTAATACAGTTGAGATTTTGCTGTTATCGTTATTTCCCCATAAGGTGAACTGTTGTGGTTTTTTAGACTGACAGATTTAAGGAGGAAAAGCACACACCTGAAGCAGATATTTTTCCGACCTTATACAAGAAGGTGTCTCTGGCTTAGGGGTTAGTGAAATGCAATTTTACAATTTTCCGACATACCAAGTTGATGGTTTGAAAATCAGCAGTGGGCCATTTGGAAGCAGACTGCTTTACATTGATTTTGATAATATGAGGTATCAGCCATTCAGAAAGCAATGACAAACTACTGAGCATAAAATTGCCTGGTATATCACAAACAGATGGGGTTGATTGCAAAGTCTTGTAAAGGTCATAAGACAAAGTTTTATTCAAGAGGACTAGGCATCCAATGGATAAAGGGATTTGTGCCCCCCCCCCCCCCCCCAAAAAGGGAGGGGTGTAAGGAAGTGTCATACTTTTCTTGGGCTCCTTATGTTGTAAAATTCATCTACAACAGGGTTCAGACTTGACATGTTTTGACTTAAAGATAGACACCATACTTCTAATGCCATGTCACTCCAATCATAACAGTAACAAATGAAGCCAGACAAACACCAACAAAATCAACAGAGAGCTAAAAGCCAAATGAATTAGCAAGTGTCATCTGCAGCTGATGTCATGACCCAATTCATGTTGTCTTGTATGTGCTCTGATAACCAACAAATAAAGTTAGTTGCATGTGCCTTACAGGACGTAGCAGTCAACCCCAGCATTATTTGGCTGTTCGTGATTCCTGGGCAAGCTTACGTTCAGTAGTTTGCCATTGCTTTCTGAAAGACCAGCGCCCATACCATTCCATGCTGCCAAATCGCCGGCAGCTGTGTTTTCAAACGTGGTATGTGAGATTACAAACTGTGCCTGTAGCTCCTTTGCCACGGAACCAGCATACTGATAACTACTCTGTCCCTTAACCTTCTATTAGGAGGTCAGAGTAGCTGAGAGGTTTAACATACTTAAATTTTATCTTGTGACAATGGTGTAGTGGATAAATTCCACACACTGGTCAGTTGGGCTAAAATGCTGACTTCTCGACGTTGACTTTGGGACGTAAATTACATTACTTCTGAAGTTGGACAAGAGTTTATCAGAAGGCAAGGGACACTGGATTAAAGGAAAGCTAATTCTCTTGCAAAATCAGTTCACTACACACACTAGTAGTAGTAACAAATGTGTGGACTATGTTTGAGTTCAGAGCAAACAAACACACATAAAATCTATGAATGCTAGTCCGTTCAGTTAGTTCAGTTCAGTTATCAGTTGGGGTATCTTCGCTGCACTCCGGACATGTCCATAGGTGCTCAGATCCTCCCCCCAGCATATTCATCAGCGTCCGGTGGCTAATAGTGCCAGTTCTGTGTTGATTGACGAGACGCTTTGTTTTCCCGATGTACCTTTCGCGTCTGGCTGTGCCGATTCTTACTCCCAGGTCTTTCATCCTGGACAGCGATGTGGAATCACTGACGTCAAAGTCCTCTGTTCTCGCCATATCTTTAAGGACGTTAATAACATCGGCACGATCCATGGGCTGGCCATCTACAGGGGGTGCAGAGCCAGCCAGTTTGTCAGCTCGTTCATTTCCCTCGACTCCCGCATGTCCCGGGACGAAGATGAAGGTGACTTTACGGACAACAGACTTCCGCAGCGATTCAGTCCACTGTCTACGTACAGATCCAGCTTCGACCTTCTGAATCATGCTCATTGAATCACTTAGTACACACACGTTGGTATAATGCTGTGATTCCAGCCATATGAAAGCCTGTGTAACTGCCATCACCTCCATCGTCATGCTGCTCGTGGTCATAGAGTGGGCACCACTGGATTCTTGAACTGTTCGGCCCGCCGAACGGGCTGTAAATGCCCACGCACTTCTCTGCTGCTTTACAACAGATCCATCTGTATAGATGAGCACTTCGGGGCTATCTGAGTGTTCATAGATGAGCGCGTTAACCTCTGCATTGACAGCGGCAGGGTTCTGCTCTCTGCACCGTCTATCGAGTGTGATAATGCCGGAGAAAGTGCACTTAAAAGCTGGAGGCACCGGCACCCATTCCTTGCCGGGGTTGATACTGGTAAGACTGCAGACCTGTCTGACGACATCTTCCGCCCGACCCATCCATGATTTGCCCCTCTTTAGCCTGTCACCCTTTTCTCTGAATATAGCGTCATGCAGAGGGTGCTGCTCATCTGCACTTATTTTTAAGTATGCACGAGCTCTCCAGATCTTGATCCTGTGTTCCATTGTCGGGAAGTCAAGGAGGTATCTCATTGCTACACAGCTGGTGTCTCTCGTGCAGCCCAAAATGATGCGCATGGCTTTGTTTTGTACCTTTTCAAGTGTTCCAATCTGTGTAGGGCTGACAGTGAGGATGGCCAGGGCATACTCGATGCGTGAAAGCACAAGTCCTTGGAACAAAAGTGTTAGCAGTCTTTGCTCGATATTGGCAGTCGCCATGACTCTCATTGCTGACAAACCTTTTCGAGCCTTCGTTAAGACGTAATCGACATGATCTCTGAAGGACAGGCTACGATCAAGCCTCACGCCAAGATATGTCATTGACTGGGTTCTACTCAAGCTACTCCCATCCATTCTTACTGCCGGTAGGTCTGTTTTCACAATATGGTTGTTTAGTGAGAACCATGTAACCATTGCCTTTGCAGGGTTGACAAGGGCATCGGCATCAGCACACCATGAGGAAATTCAATCTAGTTTGCCCTGCATATCATTGGCAACCGCCTGTCTATCTCGACACTGTCGATACACGAGGATGTCGTCAACGAATGACAGAGTCCTACCCCTCCCATCCAACTGTTGTTCAGTGATCGGCACCGTATACACGTTGAATAGTACTGGTGACAGTGGTGAACCCTGCGGCAATCCTGAACATATCGTTATCGGCTCAGAAGACCAACTCCCGCATCTTAGCACCACCTTCCTTTGGAGCAAAACTGCAGCTATCCATCGTACAAGGTGAGGGTGCACTTTCAGCCTGAGGAGGGTTTGCATCAAGTGCTCGAAAGATACTCTGTTATATGCGTCCTCTAAGTCTATGGCGGCCGCACATGTCTCTTCTCTGACCTGAAATCCTTCGTAAACATCTTGAGCAAAGACCGCCACATTCAGCCATGTCTCTTTGTTGCGTCTGTATCCTCCAAGTGTGGGCGGGAAGCAGCCGAGCTGTTCCAAGTCACAAGCAAGTCTGTGTGCTACAATTTTCTCCAGTAGCTTGCCAACAGTATTCTGCATCGTAATGATTCTGTAGCCGCTTATCTTGGAATGGTCTTTGTTCGGTTTTGCCAGCGGCAGCAAGTAGCTGTGTAGCCATTCTTCTTTGACCTGACCCCTCTGGATACTGGTGTTGAATTCTCTGGCCAGTTCTTCCATGTCATCATCTGATATCACCAGTAGGTCACCATATCGGATGCCGTCTGGGCCTGGGGCGGTGTTAGGTGATTTCTTGAGCATCGCACGCACTATCTCAGCTGTGATTGTCCATTCTTCGTCTGTCCCGACCCCCTCACACAACTGAGAGAGTGTCATTGTGGTCCTCTGTCTGGCGGGCTCGTCTTTCTGGTCAGTCTGTTCTATGTAGCGTGCAAGAAGGGCCTTACCTTTATCCGCATCCGACTTTTTCCATGCCAGGTCTGTGCCTTGAAAGTCTGGAGTACCCCTACGTTGTGCAGCACCGTTCATGCTCTTGTGGAGGCGCCAGAATGTCGTAAGAGATCGCTCGTAGCACACCTTCCTGCAGAACTCGTCCCATTTCTCTGCCTTGGCATGTTTGGCGCAGGATTTGAATAAAGTCGTCGTCCTATCGACCTCAGTCTTCATGTTCGCCAACTCAACCTGTGGCATGTTAGCCTTTCTGGCCTTTTGCCAGTCTTTGACAGCCTGCCTCTTTCCCAGCCATGCCTTCTCGACCTCTCCATTGCACCATGGTGGCTGCAACCATCTTTCTTGTCTCCTGCGGGAGGAAGTTAGTTTTCTTCTTCTGATCTTGCTTATGGCGTCTTGACCAGTGTTGTCATACGGGAAGGCATTTGTCTTGCTTCTTTGACTCATGGCCCCGTCTTTCTTGATCAGGATGACACAAGGGTAGTGGTCACTATCGTGGTATCCCAGTGTGCCCCACCGGCACCTTGGTGCGATGGTGGGCGACACCAGAGCCAAGTCAATGACGCTGTCAGAGTCACCTGGTCGAGTGGCTATTCTGGTGACCTTCCCATCATTCAGACAGATTAGGGCAGCAGATGCCAGGGCGTCCTCCAGATCTTCTCCCTGTCTATTGGTGATGCAATTCCCCCATTGACTGCCTCTGGCATTGAAGTCCCCACAGTAGATGATATGCCTTTCATCCATATCGAACAAACTCTGCCATTGTCGCACGTCGACCTTCCCATTTCGCGCATAAACATTGACGATTACAAGCTGCACTGGTGTCATTATTCTTAATGCCTGCACTTGCAGGGCATCACTGTTCCAGGAAGACATATCGATCTCAGACACTAGTATGTTGTCGCGGACAGAATGGCCTGTCCGAGGTGCCGACTGTTAAAGAATCCCTGATATCCCGCGACATTGACTGTTCCGTCGCCGAGCTGTGTTTCTTGTAAGACTACAATATCGTTTCCGTACAGTAGTTTTTCAAGAATGGGTCGGCGTTGACTAAATGATGCTAGTCAATACCTATCAATGTTTTAAAACAAAATAGTTGCACGTCCTTTACAGGATATTACAATCAACCCCAGCAATTACTGACTTTGTGATATTTCAGGAAGTTTTACATTCAGTAGTTTGCAAATGCTTTCTAATTTAAGTCACTAATATTATTAGTATTTTACTTTGCAATATTGATCTCTTATAAAATACTGACAGAAACTGCATGAATGAATATGGGTAGCACAATACAAACATCACAATTATCTGAAAGACATGATTATATAATCAACACGATATAAAATAGCAAAAACATAACACTACACATCCATAATAAACAAATATAAACATCCATTACCTGAAATAACAGAAATTAAAAATACCAATTAAAACCGAGACAGTTTGAACAGTATATTACTGGTTTCAAAACAGTGCAATGATCATATGATCAGCTGCTTAATACTAAAAGAGTCAACATTGTGATATTTTTAACAAAAATCAAATTAACCCATATCCCAATCATAGGTGTACCATGATGAGGGCATCACTATTCGGTGCACACTTTAAAAAAAAAGTCTTGAAGCAGAAACCCGGGTCTGTGACGTGATAAGGTCACCATATTTTGTAGGCTTGAATGCACGGCAGGAATAGGTGGCTAACCTTTCTCCCACTTAGTGAGACGATGAAAGCCTCATGGCACTATGAGTGCAACGCAAGTATTAGTATTAGCTAGTTATCATAGTATTTCCAGGGGCATAAAATTTATTTGCCAGCGCCCAGTTATCAGTTAGGGTATCTTCATTGCACTCCGGACATGTCCATAGGTGCTCAGATCCTCCCCCCAGCATATGCATCAGCGTCTGGCGGCTAATAGTGCCAGTTCTGTGTTGGTTGACGAGGCGCCTTGTTTTCCCGATGTACCTCTCGCGTCTGGCTGTGCCGATTCTTACTCCCAAGTCTTTCATCCTGGACAGCGATGTGGATTCACTGACGTCAAAGTCCTCTGTTCTCGCCATATCTTTAAGGACGTTAATAACATCGACACTATCCATGGGCTGGCCATCTACAGGGGGTGCAGAGCCAGCCAGTTTATCAGCTCATTAATTTCCCTCGACTCCCGCATGTCCCGGGACGAAGATGAAGGTGACTTTACGAACAACAGACTTTCGCAGCGACTCAGTCCACTGTCTACGTACAGATCCAGCTTCGATCTTCTGAATCATGCTCATTGAGTCACTTAGTACACACACGTTGGTATAATGCTGTGATTCCAGCCATATAAATGCCTGTGTAACTGCCATCACCTCCATCGTCATGCTGCTCGTGGTCATAGAGTGGGCACCACTGGATTCTTGAATGGTTCGGCCCGCTGAACGGGCTGTAAATGCCCACGCACTTCTCTGCTGCTTTACAACAGATCCATCTGTATAGATGAGCACTTCGGGGCTATCTGAGTGTTCATAGATGAGCGCGTTGACTTCTGCATTGACAGCGACAGGGTTCTGCTCTCTGCACCGTCTGTCGAGTGTGATAATGCAGGAGAAAGTGCACTTAAAAGCTGGAGACACCGGCACCCATTTTTTGCCGGAGTTGATACTGGTAAGACTGCAGAGATGTCTGACAACATCTTCCGCCCGACCCATCCATGATTTGCTTATCTTTAGCCTGTCACCCTTTTCTCTGAATATAGTGTCATGCAGAGGGTGCTGCTCATCTGTATTTATTTTTAAGTATGCACGAGCTCTCCAGATCTTGATCCTGTGTTCTATTGTCGGGAAGTCAAGGAGGTATCTCATTGCTACACAGCTGGTGTCTCTCGTGCAGCCCAAAATGATGCACATGGCTTCGTTTTGTACCTTTCCAAGTCTTCCAATCTGTGTAGGGCTGATAGTGAGGATGGCCAGGGCATACTCGATGCATGAAAGCACCAGTCCTTGGAACAGAAGTATTAGCAGTCTTTGCTCGATATTGGCAGCCGCCATGACTCTCATTGCTGACAAACCTTGCCAGTGTCCAACTCCTGTCCAAGTAAACTATTAATAGTCTACTGTGGGTAGATTGTATGCGTGAAATCCAACCTATAAATGAAGTTGTTTGGTATCTGATACAAACATAGACTTTTACTACCACTTTCTTAACTCATTAAGTGCCGTGGGATGATAAATCATCTTAAGTGACCTTACCATATCTGTCATGGGCTTATATACTGCCAAAATGTCATTGTGCTATAATACAACATGTCTGCTACCATATTAACAACTGTTAAGTTATAACTGTGACACGTGACTACTTCCCATGTGAAGACACACATTTTTGTTTGGTCCAAACCTACTTTTTGTTTGGCACAGAATCTGTCAGCTTACATGTTTATGGTGTAACTTATCACTTCTGAACTAAGTGCTGCGTTTATAAATAAGTATTAGTGTTATTCTATTGAGGATAAACAAGGCAGGAGAGATAGCAAGAGACACAGACACACTCTGAGTGAGGCAGGTGGTGATGACAGCGATGTTCTGCACAGAATCTACTACATGATGATTAGTGTTTTTCTTAGACATTCAGCAGTAATAGTGTTATTCACAGTGTCTCAAACTCTAAACAGCATTAGTGTTATTCACATTATCTGCAATATTTAACAGAGAATTCAAGGTTGAGACCATGCTTGCATGATGTTACAATGTCATAAGGTCAAGTTGTATGTGGATTTCTATTCAATATAATCAATTAATTCTACAATTTATAAAAATGTAATAAGTCTATTCAAAACTGATGTAGAAACTTCAATAAATTGTTAGCTTATTTTCACAAGTGTTGGTCTCATGAGTGAATGTTTCTTATTACAAAAATATTAATTGTGTATTATGCAATTACAATAATTGCGTCTAGTAAAATTAAAATATGACATTCTGAGAAATATTTTGGTTTAAAGTTAAAATTGAGTATGAAAACGATTCTTAACCTTATGTATTCATAGTGATTCAAACACAAAGTCATAGTAATAAATAATTAATTTATAATAATAATTATTAATTTAATAATGTCATTTTTTTATAATTGTTTGACAAAGCTTCATAAGTTCATTTCAAATTAAAACTTTAAACCATTGCTCTTAATTTGAATGTAAGTCCTTGATATAAAATTATAACCACACGATATCACTCACTGTTTCTTCCAAACGTGTTCCATTTTTCAGTTTGTCACGAACATTGCTGAAAAATGCTTTTTGGGCTTCGCAACTTGGGTCTTGTCTTTCCGATTGTGTCTCGGTGACATCCGCGTCCCGTGCTGTTCTCACATATTTATTCAAAGGCACAGACGATTCTTCTGCGTCTAGAGAAGAACTCCGCTTAAATAAGTGTACATGTTTGGAACTACTGCTGGAATGGACAGGAATGGCAAGTGAACACAAATAAAGCAAGGCATACGATATACAACACGTCAATATTGCGCTTTTCCGAAGCAGCTCCATTTTCGTTTCTGCTGTTGTCAAACGTCAACGTCACGTGAGAGCTTGGATTGTCTGCCCTGTTGTCACGTGAGAGTGGATCGATATGGTTTATTAATAGAAAATTAAAAGCTGAGACCGTATTAATAGAACAGTGGCGGTAACAGTGAATCTTCTTCTTCTTCTTCTTCTTCTTCTTCTTCTTCTTCTTCTTCTTCTTCTTCTTCTTCTTCTTTATCCACCATTGAGGCTTAGGTCATCAAACAAGCCACGTCAAACAGTTTTATCTTTTGCTATCTCCTGCAGCTCCCTCCAAGTTTTCCCTATGTTATTAATCTCTGTCTGTGAAGCATGACTACCTAGTAAATATACAATGATGGTTTCCTCTTGATCATGCTGCATGGGCAACACATGATCTCTATATTTTAGCCCAGGCTTTGTGCTATGGAGAGGCAGAAAAGTCACACACCAAGCGTTTGAGACGTAAGATGGTGCATGATGGTGAAAATGACCACGTGTTCAGATGCACCCACTGTGAACGGACATTTACAGCGCAAATTGGCCTTATCAGTCACACTCACTACCGCCATAGTTAAAAGTTATTATGCCTTTTTAAAGCACAAACTATCGTCTGTCAAGACGGCAAGGTGCCAATGGATGGAATGGTTTCCTCTTGACTTCCGCCCGTTAGTGTATGATTGACTCCACTAGCTTTTGTGAACAAAAGGACAGACCCTGCAAGGCAGCAGGGTAAAGAGGGGGGGGGGGGGGGTATGAGTTTAAGTATGCCACTTCTTACCCGCCGATGACCACGTCATTGCGTTTTGAGATATTTTATAGAGATGGCTGCCCTAGTTGAATTTGGTGACAACTGGCAAGATCGAGGGGAAAAGAACAAGGGGAAGACAGAGAAGTACATACCTGAATGGCTTATCCATGTGGCATGGTGGAGACAAGAAAACTGCGCTGATCCACGACTCTGGTAATCGAGTGAAATGGCGAGTCATGACCGCCTAAGCTTACCGCCATGGCGCATGAAGGATAGATGGAGTTGTCCTACCAACTAACTCGCCTCCTCTTAATGATCACCGCATGTGTTGGTCCACGGCTTCTTATTCAACATAGTTGCAGCTAACCTCTAGACAAGATATTTAGATGTCACTCCTCCATCCACCACCTGGTGGAGACGCCTAGTAGTAAGATAGGCTCCTTCCCAAGGGTAGGAGCCTGTCCCTAGTGTCTGTAGTTTTCTTCTAAATGTGTTTTTAGTCCCGTTATTTCATTCACCTTGCGGGTTTCAGACAAGAGAGTGTTTAGTTATATTATCATCAGGTTTTCTCAGTGTGTGTCCTATCTGAGCACGGGTGAGCACGGCCGGTCGCGAGATAGATGCTAGAGTTCGTCACCTGCGAAAATGGCGCAAAGAGTACCCTCCGCGCATTCAGGCCTATAACACTGTAACATATGATGGCGCTATTACAGCATAAATCCATAGCAGGAAACTGCTTTGGGGCATCCCCCCTCACCATTATCTATCTGCAGAAAGAAGGTCAACGAATGAACCATGTCAGGCAAAATTGGAGCTTTCGAAAAGGAAGAATATAGCGGCAGGAGAATAAAATAGTAGTAGGCCTCTTTAAGTCCTGAAGAACTATAGAGTTGTGCCGCTGGGGAGGTACCTGACAGCCCCGCTGGTGACTGAATAGTCCGAATAAAATACAGTACAGTATTATAAAAACGGGTATTAAAGAGAATACCAGTGAATGAGATCAAGGTCGCACATAGTATTTCGGCTTTGGTAATAGACATGGCTCATTGTTTACGGATATGATGAAGGAAAAGTTTAGTGGAAACTTACGAGAAGAAGCTAATGTTACACGTGGGTCATCGTCGTATAGAATTACTTTTGCAGAACGGCCCTCTCATCACAGCCCGCCGAAAAGACTCTCAATCCCTCCCCAGCTTTCTTTTCTCATGAACCCATTTGCCCAAATGACCAAAGTGTCTGCAATATAGTGTGTCCATCTTCGTGCCTGTCGACTCCTGCCTTTTCTTCCAGAAATCATGACCTCCACAACCGTTCTTTCCAATTCACTGTGATGTTTGATATATCAAAAGCAATTGAGTTTCCAAGAAATGATGCTGTACATTAGTTAGTTTTCATCGATCTTTACATCTTGTAGAGTGTCAGTATTTGTTTTCTTTATTCAATCATTCATTCATTCATTCATTCATTCATTCATTCATTCATTCATTCATTCATTCATTCATTCAGTAGCATGTCCTTTGCAGAACCTCGCTCACATAACAACCTTCGGGAAAACTTCTTGGTCATAAGCAAGATGTCCCGCGTCCGATACACCCATCTGGGGATCATATGCCACATCCTGCACCCATCTTCTCTTTGGCATTCAGCTTCCTCTTTTCCCGGGCATATACCCTTCCAATATAGTTCTCTCCAAACTTTCATGACGTTTCAAGGAACCAAAATATTTCAATTTTCTTTGTGTTTTCGTCTTTATTCTTCTTCTTCTTTCGTTCGCTTGAAACATGTCTACAACTGCAATGTCGTCTCTTGTATGAATCCAACAGTCTTTTTTAGTTCATTCAGCGGTCCATAGTAACCAACCTTCTTCAATATTCAGATCTTGTCGTATGGATATATTTGTTTTCTTCTGTATCCGAGATATGCTTAGAACCCATCTATAATATTTATATTCAAAGGCATTTATGCACTCTCCCGCTTGTTTAGTAAGTGTCCATGTATCACAGTCATATGCTATAATGAGAAGGATGGATGCTCTTAAAAAAATATAATGTTTGTAGATCTGTCCCACGCCACAATTAATTAAGTTGTTTTAGTTTTTGAAGAGCAATATATATTCGTCTTTTAATTTCTCTAGTATTTCATAACCACCGATATTTAGGACATCAGCTGTTTTATTTTTCTAGACTCACCATTTTTGAAGAACTTATTTACAGTGGGTAGACAACACCACTAGATGCACCAGAGGGAGCATGCATGAGTACACAATAAAGGCTTATGACAGAGGGAGTTTTAGACACATTAAACCTGACATTGCCACTTGATATTTATTACAATAGAATTAACAATATAATTAAGTACACTTAATTGCCTATAAACTATCCCCCTCTCCTTCCTCACAAACAACAGCTTCAGCTACACATTGTGCTAATGTTCATAAAGCTGTTGGAAACATTCCTTCCTGTAACGCATTCTTTGAAACACGTTTCTCAGTTGTATTGTTGCGTTTTCGTTAGTGATTTAGCATTCACAAATCGCTGTTTCTTCAATGTCGATTTGAGTTACGCGAAGAAAATAAATCTAGCAGTGCCAGGACTGGAAGCTATAAAGGTATTTTCTCCAAAAGCATAGGATGTATTCATTGCGACATGACCATGTGATTTGTAAACCAAGCATAATGTCAACATGTTGTTGACTTCTCAAGAAAAAAAGGCTGGTAGGCTCAAGGTGATGCAGGCGAAGGCATATCTCAGAGTAGCTGCAGACACAGACCACCCACTGCATGAGGCGCTGGACGCAATTAAGGGTCAGCGACTGATAAGAGGGAAATCATGGATGGCTCAGGCAGAGGATACGATCAGACAGGTGTGCCCCCTGGAGAACATTAGGCGTGGAGAGGAGTGGGTCAGAGTGCCAGCGGAGCAGTCAGACTTGTACAGAGTTATAATCACATTAAGCCGGGAGTGCAGGGAGTGGCCAACAGGGGCCACGGAAGTGGAAATCCAGCAACTAATTCAGGACAATGCTCACTCGTGTGATGCGATTATCTACACAGATGGTTCGGTGTCAAGAGGTGAGAGAAGTCGCTGGGGGTTCATAGCCAAAGCTAATGGTCGACGTTTGGTGCTGGAGAGCCTGGCATATGATACCACAACATCCAGCTTAAGAATGGAGGTGGAGGCAGTCACTGCGGCTCTCCGCTGGATGGAGAATACGACACACATACACATCGTGATTGTAACTGACTCAGAAAGCATGCTGACGAGGGTGAGGAAAGGGGCAGGCTTCGTGCGGAGTGGCTTGCTTCACTTCGGAGGTCACGGGTGGCAAGCATCGCCTGGATTTTTTCTCCGGGGCATGCCGGTGTGCTGGGAAATGAACAGGCGGACAGATTGGCTGGCTCTGCAGAATTTGGTGGAGTATTGATACATGACAAGGCAGACGTGGTTGCGGCCTTGTGGGATCACGTATACACCTCGGAGGAGCAAATGGATTACCATGGTCTGGCAAGAATGAGACAGCGAGGCGTGACGAGGGGATCTGGCCGACGCTCAACGCTCAGAGGAAAGGCGAGACGGACATATAATCAGATTGCTACTGGTACTATTGGTGTTGGAACTCTTCGCTGGCTGCTGAGGATGGGGACGGAGCGCTTATGGGAATGCCCCGAATGCTGTGATGTAGATTCCTAAATCAATCAATCAAGAAAAAGAAAAAAAAAGAAAATTATGTTACATGCGCTTGTTATCCACCCAAAGGACATTTTCAACTCTGACGATGCTACGTGCCTAACACAAACACATTTCTGTCACTTTGGTTGAAGATTAAACGAAAAGTTCACACCAAAAGCGTTGTTTCGTCACCGTCTATGACATTACGATATTTTATTGTATAATTTTTAAAGCAACATCAGTCGGTCAAACAGGTGTTTCAGTTCTTATTTCAAGCTACCCCGTAAATCATTCTCTTACTCTACATAAACAAAATCCAAGTTTAGTTGGTAGTGGAAAAAGTGTATTTATGTCCTTTTTGTTGTGTTTCACATAATTGCCTTTATATTACAAAGGATACAATGTTTTGTCGCCTTCAACTGTTATTTAGTTAATTTATTGAGATCAGTCGCTAAATTTATCAGCTATATACAATTCCAGGCTGATTTAGGAATAGGACACCTCATAAAACACTTAACCAGAATACGGCAGCGAGACTACTATACTATATGTGATTTATTTCCGAACCAGCTCGAAGCAATTACATTAATAATAAACTGGCTAGCAATAGTGTATAATAAATAAAACGCGCTCAGGCTTAGACTAATTAAAAATCGCTGAGTGCTACCTAATATGATCAGCCTTCTGACTCTTAACGATTCTTCTTTTTAACGGTTTCCCTAGCCGGCATTCTCTGCTTCAAGTGCCATTTGTGTCCATTGTTCCCTAGCCTTGGCAAAGTCACTACCGTGACAAAACGGAAAGGTAGTTCAGTAGCAGATACTGCGGTTAGAATTGAAAGTCACAGGCCTTCTCATAATCTAGGTCACGATATAATGAGGCCGGGTGTTCAATTTCCTTTCACGTGGCATGCTCTCTCTCTCTCTCTCTCTCTCTCTCTCTCTCTCTCTCTCTCTCTCTCTCCCCCCCCCCCCCCCCACAAAAAAAAAAAAAAAAAGCGAAAACTTTCGCGTACCATTTCTAAGACTTTGTCGAGTACAGTCCGAACACAACGGTCTGAAAAGCGATACAGACTATAATATCAACATGTCTCATGCGTATGCTGCTCAGTTTGTATTTAAGAATGTTCTATCTTCTTATATATAAAAGGCAATCTCCGTCTGTATGTCTGTATGTATGTATGTATGTCCTTTATGCGTTCGCGAACGGTCCATCCGATGGAGATGAAATTTTCTACACGTCTTCCTCTCATTCCCGCGCTGCCAACTGTCATAGTTTTTTTTTCTTCTTCCTCCTCCTCCATCCTCCCCCTCCCTAAATACGTACGTAAATAGAAGAGATCAAAGAATCCCTGAACCACAACGCTAGGAAAAGCGAAGAAAATGACGTGACTACACAGAATCGTCACACGGCAATGTCAATAACAATTCATCTTTTTATGTGTAAAGAAGTTATCTACAGTCATGTAGAAGGGAAGAACAATCAATGGAAGGACCGAAATCACAGAACCTAGACGAGTATGAATTCGGAATGGCGAACTTCCTCCTCCTCCCTTCTCCTCCTCCCTCCACCTCCTCCTCCCTCTACCTCTTCCCTCCACCCTCCTCCTCCTTTTCCTCCTCCCTTTCCCTCCTCCCCCTCCTCAATCTCCCTCCTCCCTCTCCCTGCTCCTCCTCCCTCCTCCTCCTTCATCCTTCTCCCTCCGCCTCCTATCTCCTCCTCCCCTCCTCCTCCCTCCTCCCTCCTCCTCCTCCCCTCCCTCCTCCTCCTCCTCCCTCCTCCTCCCTCTTCTTCCTCCTCTCCTCTCCTCCTGCTTCCTCCTACCTCCTACCTCCTCCTCGCTCTTCCTCCTACTCCCTCCTCCTCCTCGCTCTTCCTCCTACTCCCTCCTCCTCCTCCCTCCTCCTCTTCCTTTCTCCTCCTCCTTCCTCCTCCTCCCTGTTCCTCCTCCTTCCTCCTCTCTCCTCCTCCCTCTTCCTACCTCCTCCTCCTCCCTCTCCCCTCATTCCTCCCTCCTCCTCCTAATCCCTCCTCTCTCCTCCCCCTCCCCTCCTCCCTCCTCCTTCTCCCTCCTCCTCCCTCCTCCTCCTCCCTCTCCTCCTCCTCCCTCTCCTCTTCCTCTCTCATCCTCCTTCCCCCTCCCTCCTCCTCCCTCTTCCTCCTCCTCCCTCCTCTTCTTCCCTCCTCCTCCCTCCTCCTCCCTCTTCCTCCTCTTCCCTCCTCCTCTTCTCTCCGCCTATCTCTTCCTCCCTCCTCCACCTCCCTCTTCCTCCTCCCTCCTCCTACTCCTTTTTTTTCTTCTTCTGCTGCTGTTGCTGCCGCCGCTCCATTTACCCAAGTTAATTGTTGGGGGAAGATGTAAAGATCTTTCAAGTGCTCTTTCTAATGCTTTTTGTAAGTTGGTCTTCGTTTATCTAAGGTTGTTCTAACTGCAACCAATAAATGATTAGACAGACAGGCAGACAGACAGGCAGACAGACCGACAGACAGAGAGGGAGGGACGGACAGACAGACAGACAGACAGACAGACAGATAGACAGATAATCGGGAACGGGAACTTATATGACTACTTATATGATTAAATGAGATGCTCCCCATCAGGGGCTGGGCGAAGCCGGGCCGGGTCAGACAGACAGACAGACAGATAGATAGACAGACAGACAGACAGACAGACAGACAGACAGACAGACAGACAGACAGACAGACAGTCGGGAACGGGAACGAGAACTTATATGACTACTTATATGAATTAAATGAGATGCTCCCCACCAGGAACTGGGCGAAGCCGGGCCGGGTCAGCTAGTATCTTATATATAAATTAGGATGTATGTATGTAAATATGTATGTCCTTTATACGTTCGCGAACGGTCCATCCGATTGAGATGAAATTTTCTACACGTCTTCCTTTCATTCCAGCGCTGTCAACTGTCGTATTTTTTTTTCTTCTTCCTCCTCCTCCCTCCTCCCCCTCCCAAAATATGTACGTAAATATATGATGATGATGATGAAAGAATCCCCGAACCAAAACGCTAGGGAAAACGAAGAAAATGACGTGACTACACAGAATCGTCACACGGCAATCATCATCATCATCAAGTGCCGTGCCGGCTGGCGTAAGCGTTCATGGCTCTCCGTAGATCTCGGTCTTTGGTTTCCTGGATCAACTCTGCTGCTGATATTCCTCCATGCCACGGCAATATCAATAACTTCTTCTTCTTCTTCTTTCATTCGCTTGAAACATGTCTACAACTGCAATGTCGTCTCTTGTATGAATCTAACAGTCTTTTTTAGTTCATTCAGCGGTCCATAGAGTTTATCTTCCACTGTTGTCTCTCTAGGCGAGAAGGTTCGCCTGGATATGTTGTAGTTTGGGCAATCCTGGAGTATGTGCTCTGCTGTCTGCGACGCCAAACCACATGTGCACATGGCGGAGTCACCAATCTTGAATTTTGTATACAAGTGGTTGCGTAATCTATTGTGTCCTGTTCTGAGGCGCAGAAGAATGACCTGTTCTGATCTGTCCATAACGTGGTAGTCGTCTTGAGTAAGGTTTGGTGGCTTTCTGATTGATTTGATCATTCTTTTCTTTTGGTGGTATGTAATGGGAACATCAGGTTGTTCTTCTTTTGCTCCTTCCTTAGCCAATCGATCAGCTCTGTCGTTTCCGGGGACTCCACAGTGAGATGGTATCCACTGTATGGTGATCTTACGCTGACTGCTAAGTTCAGAAAGTAGTGTCCTCAGAACTGGCAATTTCCCAGACAAGAGCGCCTCTATTACGGATTTTGCATCTGTCAATATCACTGCAGGTTGTGTACCATGGCTGGTATTTTGTAATTTCTCTGTGGCTATCTTGATTGCCGCAATTTCAGCATCATAGTTATGGCAGTACTTTCCTGTTGGAATTCTGGCCGTGTCTCTGGTATTATTTGGGTATTCTATGTACACTCCCGCTCCTCCATTTCGAACAGCATTTTGTGCTGACCCATCTGTGTAGACTCGGATCCAGAGGTCCTGTGGGTATTCATCGTCAAGGAAGCTGAGAGTGGCTGTTCTGCGCTGTACACTGTTCTGTTCTTCCTTGTCAAATATTCCTCTCACTTTTGACTGGATTTGTAGCGATATTCTATGCTCATCTTTCCACGGGGTTCGCTCTGGAATAGTTGTCAGGGGGATACCAACTGTGGGAAGATCGATGGATTCTCTGCAGAGTTGTTTGGCCTGGTGGATGAAACTACTTCTTTTCAACCGCCCCATAGCTAAGTTTTCAAATCGGTTCTTCATAGGGTGGCCTGGCAAGCTGAGAAACTTTTATGCTTGTATTAGTGTTTTTGTATCTCTGCGTTCTCTTAAAGCTTGTGTCCTCCCCATTTTCTCCATTGCTACTATAGGGGTTGATCTCATCCCTCCTGTGATGACTCTAAGAGCTTGATTTTGCACCTTGTCCAGCTCCTGCAATGTAGTTTTTGATGCTGAACACCACGCAGTTGACCCGTATTCCAAGTGTGGTCGTATGCTCTGTTGGTAAACTTTGCTAAGTATTTTCCCACTGGCTCCCCACGTGGTTCCAGTTAGCTTTCTCAGGATGGCAATTTTCCTTCTGGCTTTTGCTACTGCTTTTTTGATGTGTTTTCTCCATGTCAGCCTGTCTTCAAATGTTACACCAAGGTATGTTGGTTCCTTATCTTCTCTTAGGGGTGTTCCATTTATCTGAATGCTCCCTGCCTTTTGTTTCGGAGAAAGGGTAAATAGAGTGGTGCTGCACTTGTCAGTGTTTATGCTGATACACCATCTATCCGCCCATGCAACAAATGTATCTACAGCTCTCTGTAGCAATATGGTGGCCACTGATGCATGTTCATTTGCGCTCCACAAAACCAGGTCATCAGCGTACATTGCCGCTTTAATTCCGTCGGGTAGATTAGCAACAAGATCATTGATGAAGATTAGAAAAAGTGTTGGGGACAGGACTCCGCCCTGGGGAACACCGTGACGTAATAGTACTTTCCTGCTCTTGAGACCGTCTATCTGTACTCGGGCTCTTCTGTTGTGCAAGTATGCTTTTACCCATTTGTACATTCTTCCTTTGACTTTACAGTTTCTCAGTTTCTTCATCAGACCCTCTTTCCAGACTTTGTCAAAGGCTTTCTTCAGATCTACCCAAGCCGCAAGTACCAGCTTCTTCTCTTGGAATGCATCCTCAACTTCTTGAGAGAGGTAGGTTGTCTGATCTTCCGTAGAGTAGCACTGCCTAAAGGCAGCCTGTTGTGGCACAAGGATGTTTTCACTTTCAATGTACCACTGTAGTCTGTGATTGATGACGCGTTCCATTGTTTTGCAGAGACAACTGGTGAGGCTAATGGGTCTGTAGCTGGAGGCAATAGAACTGTCTTTCCCAGATTTTAGGAGGGGTATCATGATTGCTTCTCTCCAGACTTGTGGAACACTGCCTAAGGTCCATGTATTATTAAAGATCTGTAGCAACTTTGCTTTGGCCTCTGTTCCTAGGTTCCTGATCATTTCATTGGAGATACCATCAGCTCCTGGTGATTTTCTCATTTTCAGTTTTGATATGGCTAGCTCCAGTTCACTGAATGTGATAGGTGTCTCCATAACCTCATGTACAATTTCCTTCTGTCCTGTATTTTGCCATTTCTCTCGAATCTCCTGTTGTTTCTCTGGACTAATTTCAATATTGTTATCTTGTGCGAATGAGTCCGCAAAATGGTCAGCTGCTTGCTTTCCTGTTAAAGTTTTTCCGTCTTTATGTAGCGCAATTTTTGAGTTTCTCCCTGTGCCCTCATCGTTAAGCTGTTTTATTAGCCTCCATAACTTCCTTGTGTCTCTTTCAAAGCTCAGTGACTCTGTTTTCTCCTGCCAGCTTTTCCGTCTAGCCTGCAGTTGGGCCCTTTGAAATTTGGCTTTTGCGTGCTGATATTTATTGTGGTGCTCTTGGCTGGGATTGGCCTCTGCTTGTTTTCTACATACATCCACATCATTATGCAACTGTTCCAGTTCACTATTCCAGTAGGGTTTATAATGTTTACGGGCTCCTCTTGGTATTGTTTCTCGTGCTGCCTGTAGTATGCATTTCCCAAACTCTTCAACTACTTTATTTATGTCCTTCTCAGTGTTCAGGTTTTTAACCAGTATGCTGGTGCGATGCTTGTACATTGCCCAGTCTGCTTTCTTGTAGTTCCACCTCGAGAGGGTGCTGCTTTCACTTACAAACTCATTTTCTACAGTTAGAAAGACTGGCCGATGGTCACTGCCACCAAGTTGTTTCCCAACAATTCGTGTAATGTTCCACTCCAGGTCTGGTGAATAAAACGCCAGGTCAGGTGTAGTTGTAGAGTGCCATGATCTCGAGTAGAAGGTATGTGGGTCAGACGGCTTGTTAATCAGGATGAATCTATTCTCATCCTGCCAATCTTCCAATCTCTCTCCTCTCTGGTCCATGTGATCATAGCCCCAGCTCTGCGAATGGCTGTTGAAGTCGCCACACACAATCATTTTTCTTTTTAATGGTAGTGTGTCCAGTGCCTGTGGGCGGTCATTTGGACAGTAGTAATTGATCAGGTGAAAGTCTGTATTGTCTGTTTTAAGTTTAAGTGCCTGATACTCAGCCCCTTCCATGTGAACTTCAATTTGGGAAGCAGGAATGTTGTTTTTGACGAGAGTCAGTATCCCACCCTTTCGCCTGTCCTTTCGGTCAGATCGGTAACACTGGTAGCCTCTGATTTTGAAGGCTATATTTTCGTTCAGGTGAGTTTCTTGCAAGCAACATACACTTACATTTTCATTGGCCAAGATGTTTTCTAGTTCTATTCGTTTTTTTGGTGATACCCTCTGCATTCCAGTGCATTATTTTAAGTCTTTGTTTGGTACGGCCAGACGGTCTATTGTCAGGCCCTCTGGCTCCGCTGGACATCTGAGATGGACCTCCATTTTTGTGGTTAGACCCTTACGAGGCATAAGGCACGGCACTGCACCTGTCTGTGGGACCAGAGCAGGGCGAGCACCATAACATGTAGCAGTTGTCGACATAATTCACGGCGTTATTGCGTGGCAGCCTGATTTCTGTGGTGCGCCTCCTGGCTGGCTGCCTCCGTCTTCAGCACCTATCTTTTGCAAGAGTAGACTATGGTCTTACTCGATACACGAACACATAATCTTTCTTTTACTAGAATTTCAAAACTATAAACTTTACTTGGAAATTGATGGGCGCCACCATTTGTAACAATGACGTAAACAGGCTTCCCCGATGGCAACGCAATATCGATACATACATCTGATCAAGAGAATAGGCCAGTAAATAGGCCGATTATACACATTCCAGATCCCAAACGGAAACACCCACATATTGATGTATCAGAAATGGAAAACTTGAACGTTAGCAAATCATCTCTTCATCACGAAAACTGTATCAATGTTACTTGAAAAATATTCAATTCATGGGTGCCGCCATTTGCACCGTGACGTCACCATAATAATATCAATAACAATTCATCTCTTTATGTGTAAGGAAGTTACCTACAGTCATGTAGAAAGGAAGAACAATTAATGGAAGGACCGAAATCACAGAACCTAGACGAGTATGAATTCGGAATGGCGAACTCCCTCCTCCTCTCTTCTCCTCCTCCCTCTACCTCCTCCCTCCCCTCTCCTCCTCCTCTTCCTCCTCCCCCTCCTCCTCCCTCTCCCTCCTCTTTCTCCCTCTTCCTCTCCCTTTCTCCTCCATCCTCCTCCCTCCTACTCCTTCCTCCTTCTCCTTCCGCCTCCTCCCTCCTCCTCCTCCCTCCTCTTCCCTCTCCCTCCTCCTCCCTCCTCCTCATGCCTCCTTCCCCCTCATCCTCCTCCTGCCTCCTTCTCCCCCATCCTCCTCCTTCTCCCTCTTCCTCCTCCATCCTACTCCCTCCTCCTCCCTCTACCGCCTCCCTCTACCTCCTCCCTCTACCTCCTCCCTCCTCTCCCTCTCCCTTCCTCCTCCATCCTCCTTCTCCCTCCGCCTCCTCCTCCCTCTACCTCCTCCCTCCACCCTCCTCCTCCTCCTCCTTCCTTTCCTTCCTCCTCCTCCTCCCTCTACCTCCTCCTCCTCCCTCTACCTCCTTCCTCCACCCTCCTCCTCCTCCCTCCTCCTCTTCCACCTCCCTTTCCATCCTCCCCTCCTGATTCTCCCTGCTCTTTCTCCCTCCGCCTCCTCCTTCCTCCTCCTCTCCCTTCCTCCTCCCTCCTCCCTTCTCCTCCTCCCTCCTTCTCCTCCTCTCCCCTCCTCCAATTCCTACCCTCTTCCGCTTCCCCTCACCCTCCTCCCTCTCCCTCCTCTCCCTCCCCTTTCTCCTCCTCCCTCTTCCTCCTACCTCCTCCCTCCTCCTCCTCCCTTTTCCTCCTTCCTCCTCCTCCCTCTACCTAATCCCTCCTCCTCCTTCCTCCACATCCCTCCTCCTCCTCTCCCCTACTCCTCCTACCCTCTTCCCCTCCCCCTCTTCCCTCCTCTTTCTCCTCCATCCTCCTCCTCCCTCTTCCTCCTCCTCCCTCTTCCTCCTCCTCCCTCTTCCTCCTCCTCCCTCTTCCTCCTCCTCCATCCTCCTCATCTCTCCTCCCTTTTTCTCCCTCTACCTCCTCCGTCCTCCTCCCTCCACCTCCTTCCTCCACATCCCTTCTCCTCCCTCTTCCTCCTCCTCCCTCCTCATCATTCCTCCTCCCCCTCCTTCTCCTCCCTCCTCCTTCTCCCTTATCCTTCCAACTCTTCCTCCCTCCTCCTCCACTCTCCTCCTCCTCCTTCTCCCTCCTCCTCCTCCCCCGTTCTCCTCCTCCCTCCTCCTCCTCCTTCTCCCTCTTCCTCCTCCCTCCTCTTCCCTCTCCCTCCTCCTCCCTCCTCCATCCTCATTCTCCCTCCTCCTAATACCTCCTCCTCCTCTCTCCCCCTCCCTCCTCCTCCCTCCTTCTCCTCTTTTCCCCCTCCTCCCCCTAATCCCTCCTCCTCCCTCCTCCTAACTCATATTCCTTCCTACTCCTCCTCCCTCCTCCTCCTCTCTCCGCGTTTCTCTTCCTCCTCCCTCCTTCTCCTCTCTCCTCCTCCCTTTTCCTCCCTCCTCATCCTCCCTCTACCTCCTCACTCTTTCACATCCCTCCTCCTCCCTCTTCCTCTTCCTCCCTCTTCCTTCCTCCTCATCATTCTTCTTCCTCCTCCCTCCTCCTTCTCCCTCCTCCTTCTACCTCTTCCTCCCTCCTCCTACCTCTCCCTCTCCCTTCTCCTCCTCCTCCCTCCTCCTCCCCTCATCCCTCTTCCTCCTCCTTCCTCCTCCTCCTTCTCCCTCCTTCTCCTTCTTCCTCCTCTCTCCTCCTCCTCCTTCCTCTTCCACCCCCTCCCTACTCCTTCTTCTTTCCCCCCTCCTCCTCCCTCCTCCCCCTCTATTCCTCCCTACTCCTCCCTCCTCCGCCTCTCTCCGCCTATCTTTTCCTCAATCCTCCTCCTTCCTCCACCCTCTTCCTCCTCCTTCCTCCTACTCCTCCTTTTTCTTCTTCTTCTGCTGCTGCTGCCGCTGTTCCATTTACACAAGTTAATTGTTGGGGGAATATGTAAAGATCTTTCAAGTGCTCTTTCTAATGCTTTTTGTAAGTTGGTCTTCGTTTATCTAAGGTTGTTCTAACCGCAACCAATAAATGATCAGACAGACAGACAGACAGACAGACAGACAGACAGACAGACAGACAGACAGACAGACAGACAGATAGTCGGGAACGGGAACTTATATGAATTAAATGAGATGCTCCCATCAGGTGCTGGGCGAAGCCGGGCCGGGTCAGACAGACAGACAGATAGACAGATAGATAGTCGGGAACGGAAACGGGAGCTTATATGACTACTTTTATGAATTAAATGAGATGCTCCACACCAGGAGCCAGGCGATGCCGGGCAGGTTCAGACAGACAGACAGACAGACATACATACAGATAGACAGATAGACAGACAGACAGACAGACAGACAGGAACGGGAACGGGAATGGGAGCTTATATGACTACTTATATGAATTAAATGAGATGCTCCACACCAGGAGCCAGGCGATGCCGGGCAGGGTCAGACAGACAGACAGACAGACAGACAGACAGATAGATAGACAGACAGACAGACAGACAGACAGACAGACAGACAGGAACGGGAATGAGAGCTTATATGACTACTTATATGAATTAAATGAGATGCTCTCCACCAGGGACTGGGCGAAGCCGGGCCGGGTCTACTAGTCTTATATATAAATTAGGATGTATGTATGTAAATATGTATGCCCTTTATACGTTCGCGAACGGTCCATCCGATTGAGATGAAATTTTCTACACGTCTTCCTTTCATTCCAGCGCTGCCAACTGTGGTATTTTTTTTTCTTCTTCCTCCTCCTCCCTCCCCCCCCCCCTCCCAAAATACGTACGTAAGTATATGATGATGATGATGAAAGAATCCCCGAACCAAAACGCTAGGGAAAGCGAAGAAAATGACGTGACTACACAGAATCGTCACACGGCAATCATCATCATCATCAAGTGCCGTGCCGGCTGGCGTAGGCGTTCATGGCTCATTAGATCTCGGTCTTTGGTTTTCTAGATCAACTCTGCTGCTAATATTCCTCAATGCCACGGCAATATCAATAAAAATTCATCTCTTTATGTGTAAGGAAGTTATCTACAGTCATGTAGAAGGGAAAAAAATTAATGGAAGGACCGAAATCACAGAACCTAGACGAGTATGAATTCGGAATGGCGAACTCCCTCCTCCTCTCTTCTCCTCCTCTCTCTACCTCCTCCCTCCACCCTCCTCCTCCTCTTCCTCCTCCCTCTACCTCCTCCCCCTCCTCCCTCTCCCTCTTCCTGTCCCTTTCTTCTCAATCCTCCTCCCTCCTACTCCTTCCTCCTTCTCCCTCCGCCTCCTCCCTCCACTTCCCTCTCCCTCCTCCTCCTCCTGCCTCCTTCTCCCTCATCCTCCTCCTTCTCCCTCTTCCTCCTCCATCCTACTCCCTCCTCCTCCTCCCTCTACCTCCTCCTCCTCCTCCCCCTCCTCCTTCTTCCCCTCCCTTCCTCCTCCATCCTACTCCTTCCTCCTTCTCCCTCCGCCTCCTCCTTCCTCCTTCTCCCTCCGCCTCCTCCTCCTTCTTCTCCTTCCTCCCTCTACCTCCTCCCTCCACCCTCCTCCTCCTTTCTTTCCTTCCTCCTCCTCCTCCCTCTACCTCCTCCTCCACCCTCCTCCTCCTCCTCCTCTTCCACCTCCCTTTCCATCCTCCCCTCCTGATTCTCCCTCCTCCTTCTCCCTCCGCCTCCTCCTCTCCCTTCTCCTCCTCCCTCCTCCTCCTCTCCCCTCCTCCAATTCCTACCATCTTCCGCTTCCCCCCCTCCTCCCTCTCCCTCATCTTCCTCCCATTTCTCCTCCTCCCTCTTCCTCCTCCTCCTACCTCCTCCTCCTCTCTCCTCCTCCTCCCTTTTCCTCCCTCCTCCTCCCTCTACCTAATCCCTCCTCCTCCTTCCTCCACATCCCTCCTCCTCTCCCCATCTCCTCCTACCCTCTTCCTCTTCCCCTCCCCCTCCTCCCTCCTCTTTCTCCTCCCTCCTCCTCCTCCCTCTTCCTCCTCCTCCCTCCTCCTCCTCCTACCTCCTCCTCTCTCCTCCCTTTTTCTCCCTCCTCCTCCTCCCTCTACCTCCTCCCTCCACCTCCTTCCTCCACATCCCTCTTCCTCCTCCCTCTTCCTCCTCCTCCCTCCTCATCATTCCTCCTCCCCCCTCCTTCTCCTCCTTCTCTCTTATCCTTCCACCTCTTCCTCCCTCCTCCTCCCTCCTCCTCCTCCCCCTCCCGCGTTCTCCTCCTCCCTCCTCCTCCTTCTCCCTCCTCCTCCCTCTTCCTCCTCCCTCCTCTTCCCTCTCCCTCCTCCTCCCTCCTCCATCCTCTTTCTCCCTCCTCCTAATACCTCCTCCTCCTCTCTCCCCCTTCCTCCTCCTCCCTCCTCCTCCTCCTCCCGCCTTCTCCTTTTTCCTCCCTCCTCCTCCTAATCCCTCTTCCTCCCTCCTCCTAACTCATATTCCTCCCTACTCTTCCTCCCTCCTCCTCCTCTCTCCGCGTTTCTCTTCATCCTCCCTCCTCCTCCTCTCTCCTCCTCCCTTTTCCTCCCTCTTCCACATCCCTCCTCCTCCCTCTTCCTCCCTTCTCATCATTCTTCTTCCTCCTCCCTCCTTCTTCTCCCTCCTCCTTCTACCTCTTCCTCCTCCTACCTCTCCCTCCTCCTCCCTTTCCCTTCTCCTCCTCCTGCGTTCTCCTCCTCCCTCCTCCTCCTCCCTCTTCCTCCTCTCTCCTCCTCCTCCCTCTTTCACCCCATCCCTACTCCTCTTTCTCCTCTTTCCCCCCTCCTCCTCCCCCCTCTATTCCTCCCTACTCCTCCTCTCTCCACCTATCTTTTCCTCCCTCTTCCCTCCTCCTCCTTCCTCCACCCTCTTCCTCCTCCTTCCTCCTACTTTTTCTTCTTCTTCTGCTGCTGCTGCCTCTGTTCCATTTACACAAGTTAATTGTTGGGGGAATATGTAAAGATCTTTCAAGTGCTCTTTCTAATGCTTTTTGTAAGTTGGTCTTCGTTTATCTAAGGTTGTTCTAACCGCAACCAATAAATGATCAGACAGACAGACAGACAGACAGACAGACAGACAGACAGACAGACAGACAGACAGACAGACAGACAGATAGTCGGGAACGGGAACTTATATGAATTAAATGAGATGCTCCACACCAGGAGCCAGGCGATGCCAGGCAGGTTCAGACAGACAGACAGACAGACAGACAGACAGACAGACAGGAACGGGAATGGGAGCTTATATGACAACTTATATGAATTAAATGAGATGCTCCACACCAGGAGCCAGGCGATGCCGGGCAGGGTCAGACAGACAGACAGACAGACAGACAGGAACGAGAATGGGAGCTTATATGACTGCTTATATGAATTAAATGAAATGCTCCTCACCAGGGACTGGGCGAAGCCGGGCCGGGTCTGCTAGTTACCTATAAATAATTTAAACACAGGAGCCACAAACAAAATGTTGCACCATTTATTGCCTGGGATATATCTCGTCAGATGCATACTACAGATATGAAGTGAATAAATGGATTACACCGGGTGTGTGGGGGGTGGAGAAAGTAATGCACCACATAATTTTTCTCAGCTAGTAATGAAAATAGCCGGTCTTCCTGGTCGAGGGTTTAGCAGCTTTCTCCGTAACTCCGAATACTCTCGTGTTCGACGTGAGCGCACGAGAATTGGAAGCGGTTCGAGTCGCGCCAGTGACTTATGAGAGTATCGAGCTGGTCGCTCAGAAAGTCGTGGCGTTCTGATGAGCGTAATCTAGCCTAGGAATCAACATACAACTGAAAGATGCTGATATGTTGACCGCAATATCCTGAAACAGGATGGAAACGCGGAAAAAAAAAAGTAAGGAAGATAGAAGCATGACATTTTGCACAATCTAAATATGGCATGTGCCGACTGTGTGCACCAAATTTCAACCTAATCGGTCAAATAATATGGCTGCTCTAAACCGTTGAAATGGAGCGTCTTAGCAACCTGCGTTATAAACAGCGAATTGTGATAGAATTTCTCGTTGTAGAGAAGGAAACTGTTGGGAAAATTCACAAGCGTCTATGTATGGAAGTTTTGCAGTCGACAGGAATACAGTCAGTCGCGGGTTTAGATAATTGAAGACTCAGGAAGTGGAAATTCGGAGCTGCTTGATCGGCCGCGCTGTGGTCATCCTGCGACAACCACACACGCAGGAATGATGAAATGCTCCGTGGGCATTATTCTTACTGATAGGCGAATCACTATTCAACAACTGGCCTTACGGCTGTCAGTCAGCAATGGTAGTGCAAATGTAGTTATAAAAACTCTCGGATTTTCTCAAGTTTGCGCAAGATGGGTTTGTCGAAGTCTTGCAAATAACCACCGATTGCAAAGGAAAGCAATTTCTTCTAAATTGTTTGAACTTTCAAAGCTGATGGAGAGAACGTTTTTAGCTAACATCGTTACAGGTGACTTAACCTGGGCACATCGTTTAAACCTGAGACAAAAAAGCAGCCAATGGAGTGGCATCATCCGCTATCACCACGAAGAAACAAATTCAAGACAACTCCTTCAGCTGGAAAGGCCGTGATTGCTGTCTTTTAGTACATTGAAGATGGAATTCTTCCAATCAACGATTTTGCAGAGCCGCACAAGAATCCGGCAGACCTGCTTCCCCTTCACGACAATAGCCGCCCTCAAACAAGTTTGGCAACACGGGAAGCAATCACCAAATTGGGTTGGTCTGTACTACCCGATCTACTCTATACTCCCGATTTGGCACACTCTAATTTCCATATGTTTGGTCCACTTAAAGATGCACTCCGTGGGACAAGGTTTGAAGATGATGAATGAGTGATTCATGCAGCGAAGAAATGGCCACATGATCAAGACAAAATCTGGTACGGGCAAGGAATACACGACTTGTTTCACGCAGGCATAAAGCCGTACAATTTGATGAGGATTATATTGAATAATGCCGATGTTTAAATGACATATATGTGTATCTTGTGTATACATTTCATGATTTCTGAATACACAACTCCTGAGAAAACGGTGTGGTGCATTACTTTCTGAACACCTCTCTTAATTTGTCTGAAGTAAATGGAACGCATAGCACTGATATTTTACGAATGTGATTATTATATTATTCTTATATTTGCAGGCTTTGAACTGTTATTGTACATTTTATGCCATGAACCATGAAATATGGTATTCGCGATTACACAGTTATAGCTTTGAGAAACTAAATTTCGTTAGCTGACAAAACATGATTTCTATAGTCCATGCTGTGTAGCGATGGGCATGATGTGTGTCCACAATCTTCTCCTTCGTGTACTGCCATTCATTCATGATACAGACGTTCCTCCAAGCTATGATGTAAAACTGTCTAGTATCTTGACTCTTGATCTCCCGCTTCGCATCTTCCCCTCCAACTTTCCTTTTGCATGTAACCCCCTTTCATGGCGTGTCTAAAGAACGTGAAATGTGGTCTTCTGATGCGAGTAACAATTTCTCTTGGTGAGTTTTCTTTGATTGATTGATTGATTGATTGATTTAGGAATCGATATCACAGCATTCGGGGCATTCCCATAAGTGCTCCGTCCCCATCCTCAGCAGCCAGCGAAGAGTTCCAACACTAATAGTACCAGTAGCAACCTGATTATAAGTCCGTCTCGCCTTTCCTCTGAGCGTTGAGCGTCGGCCAGATCCCTTCGTCACCCCTCGTTGTCTCATTCTTGCCATACCATGGTAATCCATTTGCTCCTCCGAGGTGTGCACGTGCTCCCACAAGGCCGCAACCACGTCTGCCTTGTCATGTATCAATACTCCACCAAGTTCTGCAGAACCAGCCAATCTGTCCGCCTGTTAATTTCCCAGCACACCGGCATGTCCCGGAGAAAAGATCCAGGCGATGCTTGTCACCCGTGACCTCCGAAGCGAAGCAAGCCACTCCGCACGAAGTCTGCCCGTCCTCACCCTCGTCAGCATGCTTTCTGAGTCAGTTACAATCACGATGTTTGTGTGTGTGTCGTATTCTCCATCCAGCGGAGAGCCGCAGTGTCTGCCTCCACTTCCATTCTTAAGCTGGATGTTGTGGTATCATATGCCAGGCTCTCCTGCCCCAAACATCGACCATTAGCTTTGGCTATGAACCCCCAGCCACTTCTCTCACCTCTTGACACCGAACCATCTGTGTAGATAATCACATCACTCGAGTGAGCATTGTCCTGAATTAGTTGCTGGATTTCCACTTCTGTGGCCCCTGCTGGCCACTCCCTGCACTCCCGGCTTAATGTGATTATAACTCTGCACAAGTCTGACTGCTCCGCTGGCACTCTGACCCACTCCTCTCCACGCCTAATGTTCTCCAAGGGGCACACCTGTCTGATAGTATCCTCCGCCTGAGCCATCCATGATTTCCCTCTTATCAGTCGCTGACCCTTAACTGCGTCCAGCGCCTCATGGAGTGGGTGGTCTGTGTCTGCAGCTACTCTGAGGTATGCCTTCGCCTGCATCACCTTGAGCCTACCAGCAACAGTTGGCAGACCAAGGATGTAACGCATACACACTACTGGGGTGTCTCTAGTGGATCCCAGAATGACCCGCATAGCTTCGTTCTGTATGCGCTCTAACTTCACCAGCTGACTCCCTGAGACAGTGAGTAGACCTAATCCATAATCAATTACTGAGAGGATCAAGTGCTGGTATAGTGTGAAAAGCATTCTCTGCTCTATGTCCATTGCAGCCATAGTTTTAAGTGCATTGAGTCCCTTTTGAGATCTTGTCACGACCGTCTCCACATGGTCCTTGAAGGATAGGCTCCTGTCAAATGTGATCCCCAGATACTTCAGTTTGTTCTCTCTGCTGACATTTCTACCATCTATCGCGAGGCTTGGGACATCAGCTCTTACAATCCTGTTGTCCAGAGAGCACCACAAAACAGCCGCCTTTTCCTGGTGGATGACAGCACCCATTTCTGTGCACCAGTCAATCACTTTATCTACTGTCGCCTGTAACTCCTGGGCTGTTTGCTCCCTATCTCTCCCCTGCCTATATGCAAGAATATCATCTGCAAATGTTAGTATTCTTCCAACCCCTGGTGCTTCTAGGTTTGCAATCTTGCTCGTATACACATTAAAGAGCACCGGTGAGACTGCAGATCCCTGTGGCAGTCCCGGGGTTAACATATGTGGCTCTGAGGTCCATGCGCCCAGACGGAGAGCAACCCGACGAGAGTGCAGGACGGCTGCTATCCAGTTCACCAACCAGGGATTGACCCCCTTCTCCATCAGTGCGGTCATCAAAATATCACATCGAACTCGATTGTACGCATCCTCGAGATCAAGCGCTACCGCCATCGTTTCCTGTCTACTCTGGAACCCCTCATAAACATCAAAGGCAAAAGTGGCTGCATTTGACCAGGTATCTTTTCCTGGCCTGTAGCTCCACAGGCCTCTTGGAAGAAGCTTCCCCCTTTCCAAAAACTCTTGCAGCTTGACAGCGACTATCTTCTCTAAAACCTTCCCAAATGTATTTTGAAGGGTGATGATCCTAAAGCCGCTAAGCTTTGACTGATCCTTGAATGGTTTTGGGAGAGGGATGAGATAGCTGTGCACCCAATCCTGCGGTACTGATGCTGTCCTAATGCTCTGGTTAAAGCAGTCGGTCATCTCCTCCAGGTCTGCTTCGCTCAAACCCTTCATGTGGCCATACCTGACCCCATCGGGCCCTGGTGCCGTGTCTTTTGCCTTTTTCAAAATGTGTTTAACATCTTCCACCCGTATGATGTCTTCATACTGCATATTCTTCGTGGTGCCAGATAGCTCCTCTCTAACTGCATCCCTGGTGACCGCATCATTATGATTGGTCTGCTCTAAAAATCTCTGGAGAAACGCCTCCCCTTTCTCTTTGTCTGTTGTCACGCGCACACCATCATCTCTATAGATTGTTCCCACTGTCATCGGCCGATCTTTTCTCTGCATTTGCCTGTGCAGTTTCCAGAATTTTTGCAGTGTTTTATCACCTCCAATCTCCTTCATGAAACATTCCCATTTTGCCTTTTTGGCCTCTGCAGCACAGCGCTTGAAAACCTCCACCTTGTCTTTCTTGACATTTTCCGTAGTGTCCACTTCCTCTCGTGAGCTTCGAAGTGTCTGTCACACTTTCTTTAGCTGCTTCACTGCAGCTCTCTTTGCTTTCCAAGCATGGTCTACTTCTGGGGTCCACCATGGGGGCTCCAAAAAGGGAGTTTTAACAGTCCTGTTGCATGCCCCTTGACTGAGGCGTCCAAGAAGGCAATCGGTCCACTCATACCGGAAGGTCTTGCGCGCTCTCCCAGCTTTAACTTTCCTGGGTTTAGAGATCAGGACTGAGCATGGCATGTGATCACTCCCATGGTCATTCAGTGAGTTTTCTTTAAATATATCTTCATTGCAATGTGTATCTGCACATTGTGTTCTCATCATTCTTTCTAAAACAATACATCCACAGCTTTAACATAATGTCTTACTAATCTGCCGATTGTCCATGATTCACTTTGGTTCATCAGGACCGTCTCAATATAAATATAATCTTAAGAAATCGCATACTCATCTCTGTTAACAAAGGCGTATTGCATACACTATTCTGCATCTTGTGAAATGCTCTTTATCGTGGACTATTTAACATTGAAATTAATTAATAACATATAAGTATCCAAATACTTTAATACATTCATTTCCCCCAAACAAGCCCCATTTTACTTTGATGTTGCATTATGGAAAATATTTCCTATTTGTATATACACTTACCTCTGTTTATCTGTTATTCAAAGACCTATGCTTTGGCTTTCTGTTGTAATTACATTGTGGACTCTCTCTCTTGTGTGTGTGTGTGTGTGTGTGTGTGTGTGTGTGTGTGTGTGCGCGCGCGTCATTTCTTGAAAATGTAGTTAGTTTTAATGAACAAAATTGTATAATCAGAATTTTGCTGGTTGTTTATATTATGGCCGGTCTCTGTGGCTAAGGGCTTGCGAACGCGGCTGTGAGCCCGTATACCCTGGTTCGAAACACGGCTGTGCTGGTTTTTTTCGAAAAAAGGTATAGGAGCCGGTCTTTCAGAAATCAATGGCAAACTACTGAACGTAAAATTTGCCCAGGAATCACGAACAGAGAAAATGCTGGGGTTGACTGCTACGTCCTGTTAAGGATATGCAACCTAATTTTTGTTTTTTATATTATGGCCAATGACTGAATTTTCTGGCCTATCTTGTATAGATCTTATTATTATTTCACTGTACAAATTGAACAGATTGGCTGATAATATACAAATCCGATTAACACCTTGCTTATTCAACAAACATAGTTAATACCATTAAAGTAAAGGACTCGTTGAGACTAGCCCCATATTTATTTAGAAAAATGGGCACTATATAGATGATCTGATCGATATCACGCCGCCTGTGTCTTCTCCCCTAAACATTTTTAGTACCCATTTTACTCTGAGGTAGCCAGGTTGTCATAATGATCTTATCCTCCGCAATTTCTTCCTCCATTCTGGCTGAATAATCTTCAAAAGAGGAGCATTTGTCTTTCTCATTATTCAGTTCGGCCCGAATCTGCTGCACTTTAATCTTAGACTCCTCAATGTACTGACGAAAACTCTTTTACAAGTTTTCTTTTGCTTTCTCAGATTTCTTAAGCTCCCGTTGTCAATGGTCCCTCTCAATGTCTAGTTTTCCTCAACACATGATTTAAGATTTTCCTCTGTTGTCGTCAACGTGTTCTCTGACTTTTGAAGCATTTCCTTTTCTTTCTGCATATCCTTGAGTTGATTCTTCAACACTGAACACTTGGCTCTCCACAGATTGGCTAATTGTGTTTTTCTCCTTATTTTTTTCATTCAGCGTTTTCAGTGAAAACATCTTCCTTTCCTGTCGATGACGCATCTTTTGTTCTTTCAACTCCAGGCGCAAACGTTTGTTCTCCTTCAGCATATTTAAACATGTCCGCTGCTTTGCTATACAGTTGTCACAGTCCCTTCTCAGTCTCCTGGGTGATGGTGGGCCTGAAAGTACTGACACATGCAATGGTTCATTAGTAGCTTCTGGGGTTAAGTCTGTAGTAGCTGCTGGTATTTCATGAGTGTTCTCTTGAATGAGCATTTGTGTGCATGCAACCATTTGACTTGTAAATGGTATGTTAAATGTCTGGTTGTGTAAATTCAAAATGTCTGTCCACGCAGCAGTGTAATTAACTTTTCTTGTAGCAGTTCTTTTAAAATTTGCGATGCTAGAATGCAGATTGCGTTCATGTATTTGCCGGTCTGGTTCTGCTGATTTTTCTGGCAATCCCAGGAACAGACAGTTTCTCATTCACAATCAGCCGAGCTATGTAGCCCTTCTTAATAACTGGATACTCAGGTTCAAAGCTTGACAGAAGCAGTCTCATGTCACTTGCAGTTTTCTTCTCCATGTTGATGCTGATGATGATGAACTTCAGAACTGTGGGGGAAAAATTGTTTTAAAATAATTTCAGTGACATGAAGTTAGAGGGAGGGGAGGGGAAGGGAGAGGGAGAGAGAGGGAGGGGAAGGGAGAGAGAAAGGGAGTGAAAGGAAGAGAGAGGGAGGGAAAGAGGAAGAAAGAGAAATAAAATTAAAAAGGAAAAAGTGGAGGGGCAGGGGAGAGATGTAATTAAATTAATAGGGTCATATTTATTAATTAATCAGGCTATTTATAATCTATTTTACACAGAGATATAGAAATGGATGGAGAATTAAATTATTAATATTAACCACAATGTGGCTTCAGCAACGAACTGTTAAATAAATAACTGGTGTAAACAATGACAAGCAAAATATCTGATTATATGTAGGAATGAAGGCAAATAATAAGGCAAGATGGCTGCCGATTTTTTTTCGCTTGAAACCGGCTGATGTGACTCACTTCAAACAGCTACTGTAAATTATGCCAGTCATTCCAAATAATGAAATTGTACACATCGATATAAAAGTGGATAAAGAATTCAATTATTACAAATATTAATCTAAATATGACTGTAGCAACGAACTTTTCAATAAATAACGGGCTTAAACAATCGCTGCCGATTTTTTCGTTTGAGACCGGCTGACGTGATCCATTTCAAACAGCTACTATAAATCATACCGCTCGTTTGAAGTAATGAAATTTTCAACAAAGATATAAAAGTGGATGCAGAATTCAATTATTTCTAACATTAATCTAAATTTGACTTTAACAAAGAACTGTTCAATAAACAAGCAATGTAAACAATGATATGTCCTATCTCAGAAAAGGCAAGATGGCTGCCGATTTTTTCGCTTGAGACTGGCTGACGTGATTCACTTCAATCAGCTTACAATAAATCATGCCATTTGTGTGAAGTAATGAAATTTTCAACAAAGATATACAAGTGGATGTAGAATTCAATTATTACTAACATTAATCTAAATATGACTTAAGCAACAATCTGTACACACGTGAACTTGCCTCAATATTTGAAAATACACACGCAGTGATAGTCATCAACGAATAGCCTTCTGAGCACATGTGCTTGAAACTACAAGCATGGCTTCACGGTACTCGTCTATTTATAGCCAGTCAAAATCGCAGTTTTCGAAATAAAAAACGACCACGATCGCGACACCGAATCAAAGTGGTTGGATGAATTCACATTTAGGCGCATTGACCTTGGCTCCCTCATCGACCCAACTTAAAGGGAATACCTGGAAACGTCTTGGGAAGAGAAGTAATATTGATGGCATCACCCTCGGAGTGCCGATTGGTCTATAATAATATGGGCGTAACTCCATATGCTATATACGTCTTAAGGCTTGTAAAAGGGCGCTTTACCTTTATGTCTTACATTTTAAGATAGTTCGACCCGGGGAAAATTAAAACAAAAATCATTGCTTCGATAAGGATTCAAACATGACTACCGGGCCTTCAGGCATGTTTATTCGCCACGGCGCTACCAAGACTCCCACACATATAGCGTATTGTGTGTGTGTGTGTGTGTGTGTGTGTGTGTGTGTGTTGCACATCACTTGCAGGACGTTGCAGTCAACACCAGCACATTTTCAGCTGCTGTTGACGTGCTAGGCAAATGTTACATTCAGTAGTTTGCCATTGCTTTCTGAACGACCGGCTCCCTTAACAATACGTTATAACACAACGCGCCACGGCCTGCTGCACAAATCGGTCGCGGCTGCGTTTCGAACGCCTGGTAAGCGGCTCACAAACGGCGTTCGCAAGCCTTTGGCCACGGAGCCCGGCTTCAAAGTCGCTTAAAAGTCGACTTCATTAGTTTAGTTTAGTTTAGTCGATGGATCAACATAACGGCACACGGTTTAACCCATAAGTTCTCCGTTTTCCTCCTAACTCAAACCTGAGTCTGGAGAAACTCAGCCCAATGCACGAACTCCGTTGCATCAGCGAGGATCCTGAAATACTTTGGGTAGATTTTTAAATCGAAATTTTGCCCGGGCAGCGCCGTTAGGCTACTCTTTTTCGATTTCCAACTGCCAAGGGATTTTTTTACGTGCGCAACAATACACACGGGAGTCCGATCTCACTACCCAGAGACCAGGGGAAATTTTATTACTGGAAGTCCAGGTGGATTTTTTAAATAAATCCTGGTCCTCGCCGGGGCCTGAACCCGGGACCTCCAGCACTCGAGGTGAACACCATACCTCGAGACCACTCAGCCCCCCTCGACTTCATTGCACCGGGTTTTATCCCATATGGCTCGGTCTCTTTCCGCAGCGCGGAAAGCGTAGCACCAAGCACGAACTCTGTAGCTCTAGCGACGACCCACAGGAGTCTCCGAAAAATTTAACTCGTGAACAGAAGGACGCTGCCTGGAATCGAACCCACAACCTTCGGAGCCCGAATCAAACGGTTTGACCACTTCGCCACGGAGATAGCATATGCAATACAAATAATATCGGTATTGGGGAAAAAATGTATAGTTGTAAAAAAAAAATTGCAAACAGAAATATGTGATTTGGACCAAACAATAAGGACGAAGAGGAACTCAGCGATATCGTCACTAGGAAGAAAGAAATAACACAATGTGATATACGGGTTGAATATTGAAGAAGGTTGGCTATTAAAAACGATAAAACAAAGAAAATTGAAATATTTTGGTCACTTGAAACTTCACGAAAGTTTGGAGAGAACTATAATGGAGGGGTATATGCTTGGGAAGAGAGGGAGAGAAAGGCCAAAGAGAAGATTGGTGCAGGATGTGGTGGATGATCTCCAGATGGGTGTATCGGACGCCGGACATCTTGCTTATTTATGATCGAGAGGTTTTTCGGAAGGTTGTTATGGGAGCGAGGTTCTGCAAAGGACATGCTACTGAATGAATGAATGAATGAATGAATGAATGAATGAATGAATGAATGCTATACGGGTAAGTGGGAACATTCTTAAACAAGTGAATCGGTACAACTATCAAGGAACAGTCTGATGGGAGGTGCTTTGTAAAGATTATAACAAGAATCGCCGTGGAAAGATGGAAAACATACTGACAGATAAAATGATGTCGATTGCATCGAGAAAACGGGTTATGAAATACTCCATATAACTTTTGCTTTTGTATGGATGTGAAACGTGGACAATGAACAGACAACCTGAAAAAACATCTATGGCAGTGGGGATGTGGTTTCTGATGAAAATACAAAGAATACCACGGACAGACAGAAAAACCAACGTGCAAGTCCAACAAGAAGCAAATGAGAACCGTAAACAGATTAGAAAAATTAGACTTAGGCACTCAACATTTTTTTGGACACATTATAAAAAGAAATAAATGAGAGAACTTGGTGACAACTGACAAGATTGATGGGAAAAGAACAAGGGGCGGGCAGAGAAGTAAATATCTGAATGATTTGACCCCGTAGAATGGTCGAGACAAGAATACGGAGCTGATCCACGACTTTGGTGATAGTGTGAGATGGCGAAACTTGACCGCCTACGATTATCGGCATGACACATACTGACGATGATGAGAGACATCTGCCTCTGGGCTTTGCATTTTTACAAGAAGCAAAGGATGATATACTATTCCTTGATCCTGTGGTAGTGGATCGAACATCTAGGTCCTAAAACTCAAAGGACATGTGTGCTCGTTGCCCAAGTTAAAAATACCTCCTGCAGTCAGAAATAGAAAAGAGAGATAGGTAGTGATGTAGTCGTGCCAGATCGTACCAGGCTGCCGTTTAGGTACCTTTTTATACCAGGTGTTTATAAAGTCTCACTACAATTTGTATGTAGAACAAATTTGAAAAATGAAGTACATGATGCAATCAAATAATATGCTTCACATTTCATCGTGAAGCAATAAGCAGCAAACGGCTGTCGTCTGCTGGAGTAATTCTGTGCACTCCAAACAGAATGATGTTACCAACGGAAGAAAGAATATTCTTTTTTCTTTCAAATTTCTTCTACATACAAAGTGTAGGGAGACTTTACAAACGCCGTGTGAAATCAGGTCACACGCTGCCTCACAACATATAATAACAATTACGGTTTAAACTCTTAAAAATTTAACACTCATTTGGTGGGTGATTATCTAATCATAACCTATAGTAGCACATTGAATAAGGCATCTACGAGGGCGAATCAATAAGTAAGTCACACAGTTCTGTGGGATGGCAGGTAAATGTAGTTGGTGTTTTCTACAGGTGTCATTAGGTGACAGCAACATCGAATTTTATATTCCCATTCGTCAGGTGGCGCTGGATGTCTCATCCGCATGTGCAGTGCATAAACAAAATGGCGACTGTACTTACGAAGTGTCAACCAAAGAGCAACGTGATGTTGTGCGTTTGTATGTGCGTGTGTGTGTGTGTGTGGGCAAAAGGACTGCCTGCAAAGGACATTTATAAGGAAATGCATCCTATTTATGCTGACAAATGTTTGCCCCGTAAAGCAGTGCATAGCTGGGTAGAAAAATGTTCTCAACGACGCTCTAAAATAGTTGATGAAATCCGATCTGGTCGTCCTGTTGAGATTGCAACAGAAGAATTCGTGCAGAGGGTGGAGAGGATGGTTAGAGGTGACAAGCGAGTAACGATAGACTGTAGCATCTGCATTAGGGCGCTTACAAGGTTCAACATACAGTATAATTCATAATTGGGGGGGGGGGGGGCTGAGTGGTCTCGAGGTATGGTGTCCGCCACGAGTGCTGGAGGTCCCGGGTTCAGGCCCCGGTGAGGACCGGGATTTATTTAAAAAATCCACCTGGACTTCCAGTAATAAAATTTCCCCTGGTCTCTGGGTAGTGAGATCGGACGCCCGTGTGTATTGTTGCGCACGTAAAAAATCCCTTGGCAGTTGGAAATCGAAAAAGAGTAGCCTAACGGCGGTGCCCGTGCAAAAATTCGAGTTAAAAATCTACGCAAAGTATTTCAGGATCCTCGCCGATGCAACGGAGTTCGTGCATTGAGCTGAGTTTCTCCAGACTCAGGTTTGAGTTAGGAGGAAAACGGAGCACTTATGGGTTAAACCGTGTGCCGTGATGTTGATCCAACGACTAAACTAACGACTAAACTAAACTAAACAGCATAATTCATGATCGATTGAAATTTAAGAAAGTGTGCTCAAGGTGGGTACCCAGACAACTGACGGAGGAAGACAAACGGAATCGATTTGGCCTGTCCTTGTATCATCTCTGTCGATACGAAGATGAAGGAGAAGACATGCTGAAGAGAATTGTTACTGGGGACAAATCATGGGTGTATCACTACCAGCCGGAATCAAAGTGTGCTTCAATGCAATGGAAATATCCTTCTTCGCCTTATGTCCAAAAATTCAAGGTTACGCCACCAGCAGGAAGGTTAAGCTGACAGGTTCTGCGATTGTCAAGGGGTGCTTTTAACCAATTTCAAGAAGAAAGGTGACAATGTGAATTCTGAATATTACTGTGAAGTTATATTGATGCTTCATGATGCAATTAGACGAAAACGCCCAGGACTGAAGAGTGTTGCTTCTTCATGACAATGCCAGACCACATACGGATCGATTAACTCAGGAGAAAATTAACCAACTAAGGCGGGAAGTTCTGAAACATTCACTTAGCCCCTAGCGATTTCCATCTTATTGGTCAACTGAAAACCTACCTTGGCGGGAGACATTTCGCGAATGATGCCGAAGGTGAATGTAAAGTGGAAACGTGGTTTAGAAAACAGAGCACTCAGATCTATGCAGCCTGTTTGGGAGGACTGATAAAACGATGGGATAAGTGCATCAGTTTTGGTGGAAATTATGTTGAGAAATAAAGAGACAATGTATGTATAAAACTAAACTGGTTTCAATTTGTTATCATATTTAGTTATTGTTCTACACCCATTTGTGACTTACTTATTGACTTCCACTCGTATTAATCAGCGGTATCCGTTAACTGTATAACACGTTAATTACGATGACGATGATGTTGATGTTAACAATGATGATGATGATGATGATGATGATGATGATGATGATGATGATGATGATAATGATGATAATAATGCTAGTATTTTCTGTCACCGTAATGAGGCGAGTGGAGCACACCAGTACAATTTACTTTACAGCCACACCATTGGGGATAGACAGCTGCACAGAGTACATTTCAAAGTTATAAAACCTACAACACAAATGAATATTTACGGTACCTGTGGTTCTGAGTTACACACATTTGTATTCTCGCCGGTGTCACGAAGTTCGTGCTCAATGGTCAAATTCTCGATGTGTGACCTATGGGAGGAGACGGAAGCCTTTATAGAGAGGTCTGTATGCAATAGACACGGACTTAACGCTGAGCTGAAGATACGAGAAGATGCTGAGAATACGTAACAGTGCGGACATACCTTCAGACGACATGAACACCAATCTTCGGACTGACTGATCTAATGAATGAATGAATGAATGAATGAATGAATGAGACACACAAGAGACGACAATGGAAGAACATCGGATCAGACTGAGCGTGTATAGAGATAGTTGGACTATCTTGTAGATACGTGTAATATGGGTGGCAAATAATTATTTTTCTTCGCTCACTTTGAACTCAAGTGTAGTCCTTACACGTGCTCCCACTTCTAGCGGACTGTTCTGATTTTTGCATATGAGTTAGATTTACACATTACCAGTGTCCCTCGCCATGAGGCGAGTCCACTCCGACCTTAGAAGCACTTGTAATTTACGTCCGCAAATCATGGACGAGAAGTCAACATTTCAGTACAACTGACTAATGTAGGGGTTGAACCTACTACATTGGCATCAGCACACCGGATGTTTAAGAACGCGCGTTCTTATCCATTCGGTCAAGCTGACCTCTGGTTACGCTATGAGACGAGAGAGTCAGGAGAAGGCTGTGCCAACCGGAAAGATCCAGGGTGCTATAGAAGGCGGTCGATAGAGGGGAAAATGATGGATGGGGCGACAGAGTGGCCGAGAGGATGATCAGCGGTGGAACTTATAGAGAACACCGAGGACAATTGCTTGTGAAGAAATATTATAGAATGCGCCGCTCGGCTTGTCACACAAAGCTATTACTGCTGCTGCTGATGATGATGATTTACATGACGCTCTAATCAAACTAAGAAAGAGTACATTCGGTAATATATATCTTTCATGCGCTGTAAACTTATCAGAGGTGGTGAGAAAGGAAGAATGAGTAAATGGATTGTAAATTCATACAAGAGACAGCATTGCAGTTATAGACACATTTCAAACGGACGAAAGAAGAAGAGGAAATAAATGAGGCACAATAGCAGGAGGCTACGAAGTCGAGAAAACGAAGAATAACTGGCCTGGCCTTTCCAGTTTTGTTAAATGTTTACACATCTCACTTACACATAAAGTAATATTCCGCGGCGGAGGTTTTAAGGACGCAGTTCGTAATCTCGCAACACAACTGCAGGCGATTTGGAAGTAGATCGCCTTGCGTTGGCTTTTTAGGAAATGGTATGGGTGGCGGTCATTTAGAAAACAATGGCAAACTACTGAACGTAAACTTGCCTAGAGATCACTGCCATGAGTTGAATTGGAGCTCATGGCATGTTGAAAGATGGTCACGCGGAAGAACGTGACAATCGTGGTTTTTAACCCACGTGGCGCACGCCGAGGTTTTCACCGGAGCAAGAGACAGTTATGCGAAGGTGACGGGCATTCAAGGCTGTGGTTATGTCCAGTGCGGACCACGTCGTGAATAGAGTTATGGCCAAAACTGAGCCACTCTTTTAGGATAGTGTATGTGTAGAAATGGGGTGTAAGTGTGTGATACAGTGTTGCATAATTGTGTGTGCAATTGTGAGTAAACATTGTAAACCGTTTTGAGGAATAGATCGTCAAAACTGGTCTTGTGTTGCGTTGTCAAAGATGCGTGAAGTTGCGTTATAATAGTGGGTCATGAAGAACGGAAAACGTGGAGAACGAAAGAGGCCGACTATCAGTCAAGTAAAGTTGAATTTAACAACCAATGAAGTGAGGCCACATAGAAAAAAGGTAAAGTCCGAAACTAACCACAGGGACGACATGATGATAAATGATGTTACAACTAATACCCCTAGGCATCAGAAACACGCAGTAAAGAACTTGTCGGACCCTGGCAATCACTAACAGCCAAATAATGCTGGGGTTGACTGCGACAACCTGTAAAGGCTATGCAACTAACACTTACACATCACAAGGGAGTCTCCGTGGCGAAGTGGTTACGCCGCCTGCCTCGCTCTCCGAAGATTGTGGAATCGATTCCGACCTACTTAGGTTAGATCCACTAGTGCAATTTTCTCGGAGATTCCTAGGGGGCCGCCGCTGGAGCTATGGATTTAGCGCTCTGGGCAACGCTTTGGGCGGGTCAACCCGCGGAAAGAGACCGAGCCATATGGGATATATGGGGTGCAATGATGTCTATCTTCTTGCCCTTGAAAGCGTTTTTTTTTTTAAACTTACACATCACAAGCACACATGGGACGCAAAGGTGTTTCCAAGGCACCAGGGCCAGGTTCTATACTGGCCAAGACCTAACACGACCTCGCCGTGCGTCCTGGGCAACAGGTCCCTTCGGGGTCCTGGCTAACGTAGTAGGATCGCTGATTCTTCCGAAGTCGGAGAGTTCGGCGAGGAACCACCAGTCTGCACAATAATAAGCCAGACATGGGACAACGGATACTCACGCAAACCTCTGTCCGGTATGACATCACACTGATGGTGGACAACAGGATGTCTTCATCCGACATACAGGACTTCACGCTGGAGTTCACAGCCAACGAACGCAAGCAAGCACAAGCACACATCATTTATACAATTAGGCCGTAGTTACTAATATTAATTAATTAATATTATTCACACAGACTAATTAACTGCTATAGTTAGAACCGAGGTGACATAGTGGCTAGAGCATATGCCTGCCAAGACAGTGATACGGCAGACAGCGATATGGGTTCAATCCCTGGCAGAGGCAACATTGTATTTTCAGACCTGTCTGAGGGCGACCCAGCCTCATAAAATGGCTACGCCGACGGCTGTGCCTTAGGTACAGTGAACACAGTTTCACAATCCTGCATACCGGTGTCAAAATTAGCCGCAGGCGATATGGAAACCCCGACCTCCCTGCGTTGATTTTCACAATGGTATGATCGTCGGTCATTAAGAAAGTAATGGCAAACTACTGATCGTAAAATAGTCTAAAACATTAAAAACAGTCGAAAATGCTGGGGTTGATTGCGATGTTCTCTAAAGGACATTCAACCAACTAAACGGTAATGACCTTACCAAGGGTTGTAAACAACGTCAACAAACGAAACTGTAGGTCAGCGTTGCTGAGTGGATAAGAGAGCCCGTTCTTAAAATTCCAGTGTGCTGATGCCGAAGTATCTGGTTCAACCCCTACACCGATCCATCCATCCATCATCCATCATGTGCCATGGCGGTAAGCGTGGGCGGTCATGTTTTGCCATCTCACTCGATCACCAGAGTCGTGGATCAGCTCTGTGTTTCTGCCTCGACCAGGCCACGTTGCCAAACCATCCAGGTATTTACTTCTAGGTCTTCCCCTTGGTCTGTTCCCCTCGATCTTGCCAGTTGTCACTAAATTCTCCAATTCATTTCGTCTCATAACATGCCCAAAAAATGTTGACTGTCTACATCTAAAGACTCTAATCAGTTTACGATCTTCGTTTGTTTCTTGAAGGACTTGTTCATTGGTTTTTTTGTCTGTCCATGGTATTCTTTGCATTTTCCTAAGAAACCACATTTCTGTAGCCATCAGATGTTTTTCAGCTTGACTGCTCATTGTCCAATTTTCACATCCATATAAAAGTACAGGTTCTATGTAGCACCTCAACACTCTTATTCTCGTTTCAATTGACATCTTTTTATTGGTCAGTATGTTTTTCATCTTGCTAAAGGCTACTTTTGCCATGGTGATTCTTGTTCTAATCTCTTCAAGGCATCTCCCATCATATGTTATTACTCTTCCGAGATAATTGTACCTATTCACTACACCGATCAGTTGGACTAAAATATTGACTTCTCGTCCTTGACCTGGGGACGTAAATTACAAGAACCTCTGAAGTCGGAGTGGGTTCGCTTGATCGCTAGAGACACTGGTAACGGAGACAGCTAATTCACGCGCAAAATTCAGTCCGTTGCATTTGAAGTAGTAGCACATGAAAGGACTACGCTTAAATTCAACGCGCGCAAGCGAAAAAACAAAAACAAAACATTTTAAACAGACTGCCTTGTTCGCTTGAGAAACCAACCGGTTAATAAGAATCGTTAATTTTAGAAGACGGATTAGGTAACACTTGGCAATTTCATATTTGTCTAAGCCTCTGAGTGCATTTTGGTACACTATTGTTAGCCAGTTTATTATTAGAATATTTGCATCGTTCTGGTTCAGAGATAAATCATATATTGCAGTCTGACTATCTTATTATGGCTAAATGTTCCATGTGGTGTTCTATTCTTAACATTCGCCAGGAAATGTATAAGCTGGCATATTTAGCGATGCGGCTGACCTCAGCCAGTTAGCGAAATAACAGCTGTGAAGGACATGGCATTGTGAGCTTTGTAATGTAACACAACACTGATGTGCGACAGCTCTCTAATGGCCTACATTACATTTTCCACAGCCAACTAAATACTCTAGGATTCTATATACAGGGTAAGAGGATTCAAAGGACAGCTTCAAAACAGTACTAGAATACTGGGCTCGAGTGTGCATGATTAATTTTATCTCAGCAATTAATGTGTTCAGTATCGTTGTGACCTGGGCTAAGCAATATTGATGTTGTAAACTTCTTTCTTTCTTTCTTTCTTTCTTTCTTTCTTTCTTTCTTTCTTTCTTTCTTTCTTTCTTTCTTTCTTTCTTTCTTTCTTTCTTTCTTTCTTTCTTTCTTCCTTCCTTCCTTCCTCCCTTCCTTCCTTCCTTCCTTCCTCCCTTTCTTCCTTCCTTCCGTCCGTCTCTGTCTTTTGTTTTCTTTCTTTCTTTCTTTCTTTCTTTCTTTCTTTTCTGTCTTTCTGTCTTTCTTTCTTTCTTTCTTTCCTTCCTTCCTTCCTTCCTTCCTTCCTTCCTTCCTTCCTTCCTTCCTTCCTTCCTTCCTTCCTTCCTTCCTTCCTTCCTTCCTTCCTTCCTTCCTTCCTTCCTTCCTCCCTCCCTTCCTTCCTTCCTTCCTTCCTCCCTTTCTTCCTTCCTTCCGTCCGTCTCTGTCTTTTGTTTTCTTTCTTTCTTTCTTTCTTTCTTTCTTTCTTTCTTTTCTGTCTTTCTGTCTTTCTTTCTTTCTTTCTTTCTTTCTTTCTTTCCTTCTTTCCTTCCTTCCTTCCTTCCTTCCTTCCTTCCTTCCTTCCTTCCTTCCTTCCTTCCTTCCTTCCTTCCTTCCTTCCTTTCTTCCTTCCTTCCGTCCGTCCGTCAGTCCGTCTGTCTGTCTTTTGTTTTCTTTCTTTCTTTCTTTCTTTCTTTCTTTCTTTCTTTCTTTCTTTCTTTCTTTCTTTCTTTCTTTCTTTCTTGTTGTTGAGAAGCCACGCTGAGGGACAATAAATTTGCTTTTGGAAGCATATGGTGATGTTGCATTGAAGAAATCGCAAATGTGTAAATGACGCAAGCGTTTCCGTGAAGATGGTGTTAGCGTTGACGATGATACATTCACACACACAGCCGTCCACCTGGACAAACAATGTAAGCACTGAGCGTGCTAATGAAATTGTTCATTTTCACCGAAGACTTAGGGTAGAGAAAATACCCTCCATATTCCACCCGAACAGGCACTGCCAGGTTTTGGTTTGCTCTCTTGAATAAACCTATACCTAAAATACAACCATTCGAGGATCATAAGAACCTTAACACTGGTGCGACAATGGAGCCGAGAGACGTTTCAAAGAATGGGTTCCATGAATGTTTCTGGAAGCTCTATGTAAAGGATGTATCTTTAATGACTGAGCTGCTTTTGAAAATATTGCCATTCCAAGTTTTGTATTTACCCATTATGTTGCATTGTGTTGCATGAACTCGCAGTAGGTAAATACAAAACTTGGAACGGCAATATTTTCAAAAACTTCAGTCATTAAAAATACACCTTATAAAATAAGAAAGTTAGTTCGTCTTCAGTTGTATTGGGCACATAGACCACACGGCACTCGATGGGTGAGTGGGCAACAGCACATCAGCGGCCTTTACTGCCCATTACATTTTCTGCATGCAGTTTAGGCTCGATCGACCTGGGAGCTCAGAAAAATGAAAAAAAAAAAAAGTATCGGCTTCTATGGGGATTCGAACTCATAATCAACGAACAAGCCGGAAAACGTACTAGATACTGAGTCGCTGCGGCACCCACAGCAGTATGGAACAGGCAAACTGTACAGTTGTCGGAGGGAACTACTTTAAAAAAAGAAAAGAAAATACACTGTGTATTATTGTATTATTGTTTATGATTTTTATTATACATCTCAGCAATGAGATTAGGCTGTAATGAGTCTAAATCACCCTCTGTCCTAAGTGTTTTTGTTGCATTCATGCAGGTTTCCTCTAGTTCATCTTTTGATGTAGTCTACTTACCTGTAATGTGATATTCTTCTTCCACGTTTCCCTGGAATTGTTTCCGATCTGAAAGGATCTTTTACTTTTCTTGACATTCTTCAATAATCCAATCCAATCCAATCCTTGGTACGAATACCCCCGTTCAGCCTTCGATTTTTCGACTTGGCTGTAATTGGGGCGTTTATGGTGTGACTTGTAGATTGTCTTTCGTACTTTGGGCTGCTTGTTGTCAGCTTCTCTGCTTCTGATGTGTTGATTGTCTTCATTCCTTTCTTCTTGAGGTTTTTCATGCCTGGGCAGAGTCTCGCACTCGTTGAGGCCTGGAGTAATTGGGTACCCACCCCGTCATATGGTGATGTTTCCTCCAGGGAGTTTTACCAGGTGTCGTCTCTCCTGGTGTTCCTAATATTACACCGTCGTAAATGGCTTCTTTGGCGTCTTGGTGGCAGGGACAGCCTAGGTACCTGGAGCCGTGATTGCCGAGGCAGTTGGCAAATTCCTGTTCGTGTTAGGCCTCCTGAAGTCCGAGTCGTTCTTTGCATGCTGGCACTGACTGTATGGATGGAGTCCAGAGCAGTTTCTACATACCTCCACCTCACTCTTGCATGTGGCACTGATGTGCCAAAATATCTGGCACTTTGAACACTGCAGCACTCTCGGTATGTAGTGCTCTGGAACTTAATCTTTCTTGTTCCATCTGATGTACTGAGGGATCAATCGGTCCTCAAACGCGACGACGACGACTGTGGAGGGGATGTTCTTGCCGATGATCCTCTCAGCACTGGTGATCTTTATTTTGCAGTTCTCCCTTGTCAGCATCTCCCTGATCTGGTCGTTGGTGAGATGGGTCTTGACTTGTTTTAGAATCCATCGTTTACTTGCGCGGTGCCGGCTGGCTTCCAATAGTAGTAAAGCTTAATGTCGCTTTCTCCTCTTGGGAAATCTTCTGTGTCATTGCTGTGGTCTTTGGGATTTTGTTGATGGAGACCACTACTCCATCAGGTGTCTTGCGCAGCTGGTAGATGCTGTTTCTTCCCAGTTCATTTTCCAACAGACTGATTATCTTGTCTGTTGGTAACGCCAACAGTTTAGCTTCTCCCACGCTTGTCTGCTTGAGCAGTATTCTGCCGGTGAAGTCCTCAGTTGTTGTTGTTGTTGTTTCCTCCTGTGTGGAGGTCACTGGTAGATAGGGCTCCATCGTCTTGGTGCTGGTTAGAACTTCCCGGCTGCTGCTGGCTTCAATTGTTGTTTCTTTAGCAACGGTAACGGCTTCAGCTGGTGTAGGAGCCGGACTGCTGTTTGTAGAACTGGGCTCAGCAGTCGTAGCGGCCGTCCTCGCCTCTACCTTCTGCTTACCGGCTGCGTATAGCGTATAGCGCATGTCTCTGCCCCGGCACTTTTAACGCGAGGCACCCTCTGCGTTCTCCGATAGCGATCTGATCTCGATAGAGCGTCGAGTCGACTGCGATGTGTGATCCATTCTTCAACAAGGAGATTTGTCTCTTATATAGCCGTGTGGAATGGCTCACCTCGCTTCAGAGGTAACAGATTGTGAGAATTGTATGGACTTTTTGTCATGACCATGCGGCTGATAGGCTAGCAGGGAATGCACCTCTTGGTGGTAGATTACCTATGGATAAGGGAGAGGTAGTCGTGCGCGCGCGGAATGAGCTGGAGAAGGTGGGGGAACATATTGAGAACCCGTATGTGGAAAGGATGAGATTTCGGGGGATTGGCAAGGGTTCTGATAGAATCGCAAAGCTAAGAGGGAAGAACAGGAGAACTTTCAATCAGATAGAGGTGGGAATGATTAGCAGTGTGACTCTTCGCTGGCTGTTGAACGAGGGGACGGAGGGCGTATGGGAATGTCCTTAGTGCAGTGATGTTAGTTCTTAACACAAATCAACTCATATAACCGAAGTACTTTGTATGAACTTGATCTCATTCATTATCCCAGTGTGCATAATACTTCTTTATTGTGTTTAGCCAGAAAACTTACGGCCACATACATTGAATAGGAAATGACGAGAAGTGTTTATCGTGAAACGCTTTTCCTAACTGGGTAGATAAGTTCTCCGAAGAATGTTCAGAAATTGTAGTTGAAGATCAATCTGGTCGCCTTGTACATGATGCGACACAATCATGAAGTTCTATAAAAGAATCCCGAATCGAGGCTGGTAACGAAAGACAGTGTTGTAGCTGCAACAAAAAAATGTTCTCCTGGTTTAACATATAGCATGATGCATTCTGTGTTAACCGTTTGAGGTATGTTCACATTGGATGCCCAAACAATTGACTTAAGAATGAACAGGATGAGCCTTTCATTGGAACATCTCACCCAGTATGCAGATGAAGGCGCAGACATTAGCCATTAGGCAATAGTCGTGGTTCCAACTTCGCGGCAACGAGTCGTCCCCATTATACTCCGTTCCTGTGCCAGTGAATATCACACAAAATGCTCCCCACTGTCCCATGTGAAAAGTGGAACAGACAGGAGTCTCGACAAACCAAAAGCCCGCACAGGTACAATGTGCATAATGCCGCCGCCTGAATGCCAACACAAATGTCCTCCCCGAAAAATACAGTTCATCGTCCATAGAAACGGCAGTCACTAGAAAACCAGCAGCCACACATTACTGCATAAACCAATCCAGTAAGATCAGCAACAGGCAGGCCGCCATCATTTCCAACATGCAGTTCACCCTACAAACAATCGCTGACAGATGTAAAAGCATTCCACACGAAATTCACAACTCAAAGCGGACGAATCATAAGTGTGTCATACTCAGCCAGAAACAAAACGTGCCTCAGTGCAAAGGAATAAATATCCTTCTTCACCTTCAGCCAAGAAATTCAACATTGTGCTATTAGCGGGAAGGTTATCTTCAATTTTTTGGAATTCCAAGGGAGTAATGTTATCCTGTTCGTGAGCCCGCTTACCTGCGTTCGGAACACAGCTGCGGTCGATTTGGCAGAAGATCGCGTCGCGCTGGGTCTTAACGTGTTGGTATGGGAGCCGGTCGTTTAGAAAGTAATGGCAAACCACTGAACGTAAACTAGCCAATACATCAACAACAGCAGTACAAAATGCTGGTGTTGACAGCAATGTCCTGTAAATAGGCTATGCCACAAACAAATTTTTTTAAATCCTATTTCCAGACAAAAGGTGACAATGTGGATGCTGCGTCGACCTGTGAAATTCTAATGTTGCTTCGTGAAGCAATCCTGAAAAAAAAAATGCCCAGGTCTACTAAGGTGCTGCACTTTCATGACAATGTAAGCCTCATACTCGATTAACCTGGGAGAAAATTGCTCAGCTAGGATGTAAACTGTGGGAACATCCGACTTACAGACCTAACCGCGAACCGAACAATTTCCACTTCTCTGGTCCGCTAACAAATCACATTGGCGGCTAACGATTTGATGATGACGAAGATGTTAAGCCTGAAGTGCGAACGTGGCTGATGATATTGGGAGTTGATAAAACGAAGGGATAAATTCAATTCTGTTGGCCAATGCAGTTCTATAGATGTGCGTCTATAGAAAATGTTAAGATGTGTTTCTAAAGAAGAATGTTGAGATGTGTATCTATAGAAGAATATTGAGATGTGGTTCTACAGAAGAATGTTATGATCTGGTTCTACAGAAGAATGTTGTGATGTAATGCCACACAAGATGTATGTATGTCTATAAGAGAATGTTGAGATGTGGTTCTATAGAAAAATGTTCAAATGTGGTTCTATAGAAAAATGCTGAGATGTGGTTCTACAGAAGAATGTTGAGATGTGGTTCTATAGAAGAATGCAGTCTATAGAAGAATGCTAGGATGTGGTTCTATAGAAGAAAGCTGTCTATACAAGACTATTAAGATGTGGTTCTATAGAAAAATGTTGAGATGTGGTTCTATAGAAGAATGCTCAGATGTGGTTCTATCAAAGAATGCTGTCTATAAGAGAATGCTAAGATGTTGTTCTAAAGAAGAATGTTGAGACGGTGTTCTATAGAAGAATGATGTCTATAGAAGAATGCTTATATGTCGTTCCATAGAAGAAAGCTGTCTATAAAAGAATATTATGATGTGGTTCTATAGAAAAATGTTGAGATGTAGTTCTATAGAAGAATGCTAAGATGTGGTTCTATAAAATAATGCTGTCTATAAAAGAATGCTAATATGTTGTTCTATAGAAGAATGCTGTCTTTAGAAGAATGCTTATATGTGGTTCCATAGAAAAATGCAAAGAATTGGTTATATAGAGGAATTCTAAGATGTCGCATAGAAAAATGTTAAGATTTTGGTTCTACAGAAGAATGCTAAGATGTTGTTCTATAGAAGAATATTGAAACGTTGTTTTATAGAAGAATAATGAGATGTGGTTCTATAGGAGAATGTTGAGATGTGGTTCTATAGATGTCTGATGAGACGTCGTTCTATAATAGAGTGTTGAGATATAGCTCTATAGAAGAATGTCAGACGAGATTCAATAAAGGACTGTTGTCTATGGAGGACAACTAAAATGTGGTTCTACAGTAGAATGCTAAGATGTTCTATAAAAGAATGTTGTCTGTAGAATAATGCTATAATGCAGCTCTATAAAAGAATCCTAAAATGTGGTTCTAAAGAAGAATGTAGCTGTCGTTCTACAGAAGAATGTTGAAATATAGTTATTTAGACACATTTTGAAATGTGGTTCTGTAAAAGAATTTTGAGATGTGTTTCTATAGACGAATGTTTACTTGTGGTTCTATAGAATAATGCTGTTTATACAAGGGGCTTCTCATAAGTCTTTAGTCTGACCATGATGGAGTAGGCGGAGAAAATTGAAATTTGGCACATGTATAGCGCATTCAATTTGTAATGGACATATGCATTAAGAATTTCCCTCCTCAACTGGTTTTCCCTTGTTGACCAGATCTACACATCCAACGGTTTGTCAGAACAATGGAGAAATCATACGCCAGGACTGTGATAAAATTCTTGATGCTACAGGAAAAAACACCTACAGAAATACACAGGGAGATGGAGCCAGTGTTTGAAGAAGTATGTCCTTCGTATGCTTCTGTAAAAAAAAAATTGGTGTTTGCAGTTTAAGTGTGGCCGTTCCCAAGTTGCTGAGCTATCAAAATCAGGACGACCGTCCTCAGAGTGCAAAGATGCAAATGCTGCAAAAGTTAAGAATATCATAGATCAGGATAGGAAAATGACAATTGCAGAGATATCGGGTTCAGCAAAACAGAATCCATCCATCCATCATGTGCCATGCCGGTAAGCGTGGGCGGTCATGTTCTGCCATCTCACTCGATCACCAGAGTCGTGGATCAGCTCCGTGTTTCTGTCTCGACCATGCCACAAGGCCAAGCCATCCAGGTACTTGCTTCTAGGTCTTCCCCTTGGTCTGTTCCCCTCGATCTTACCAGTTGTCACCAAATTCTCCAATCCATTTCTTCTCATAACATGCCCAAAAAATTTTGACTGTCTACGTCTAATTTCTCTAATCAATTTACGATCTTCATTTGTTTCTTGAAGGACTTGTTCATTGGTCTTTCTGGCTGTCCATGGTATTCTTTGCATTTTCCTCAGAAACCACATCTCTACAGCCATCAGATGTTTTTCAGCCTGACTGCTCATTGTCCACGCTTCACATCCATACAAAAGTACAGGTTCAATGTAGCATCTCAACACTCTTTTTCTCGTTTCAATTGACATCTTTTTATTGGTCAATATGTTTTTCATCTTGCTAAAGGCTACTTTTGCCATGGCGATTCTTGTTCTAATCTCTTCAAGGCATCTCCCATCAGATGTTATTACTGTTCCGAGATAATTGTACCTGCTCACTTGTTGAAGAATATTCCCATTTACTTGTATATTACATTGTGGTATTTCGTCCTTCCTAGTGACGACCATAATCTGTGTCTTTTTACAATTTAATTCTAACCCTAGTTGTTCACTGTGTGTAACAATCGCATCTACTAAATTTTGCAGGTCCTGTTCATTGTCTGCAATCAAGACTGTATCATCTGCATATCTAATGCTATTGATGCATCGTCCCCCAATGTTGATTCCTTCCATATCTTCAATATTTCTGAAAATACTTTCACTGTTCAGGGAAAACAGATCTGGAGACATTACACATCCCTGTCTCACACCCCTTTTAATAGGCTGATATTGGCTTACTTCATTATCAACTCTTATGGCAGCTTGTTGTTTCCAATATATGTTTTTTACAAGTCTAAGATCTTTTCCATCAATTTGTAGATCTTCAAGCATCCTTATCATGTTGACATGTCTCACTTTATCAAAAGCCTTTGTGTAGTCAATAAAGCAAAGGTGTAGATCTTTGTTTACTTCTATAGAACGTTCGATTATGTTTCTCAGTATATACACAGCATTTACTGTACCCTTGACTTCCACAAACCCACACTGTTCTTCTCCTATTTCAGGTTGTATTTTCCTCCTAACTCTTTGCATGATAATTCTTAGCAAAATCTTCGTGATGTGACTCATTATACTAATTGTTCGATGTTGATCACATTCCAAGGCTCCTGATTTCTTTGGGATTGCAATAAATACAGAATTACATAACTCCTGAGGTATATTTCCAGTATCATATATTGTATTAAGCAGACTGGTAACTTGATCTATTCCATATTCTTCTAAAGCATTAATCATTTCTGTTGTGATGCTGTCTGAACCGGGGGTCTTGCCAGATTTCATATGGTTAAGAGCATTCTGAACCTCCATCTTCAAAATTGCTGGTCCTTCATTATTATTTTGAACATCATACTGTTCGTCTCTGTTATCGTCATACAGGTTTTTCACGTAATCTGACCATTCATGTAATATCTGATCTTTTTCTATTATGACTCTTCCATCTTTTGTCTTTAGGCAGCCTGCTGATGTACGTGTTCTTTGATTAGTAAGCTCCTGAATTCTTTTGTGCATTAGTTTCGGATTGTTACTGTTGTGTTGTTTTTCAATTTCTCTGCAATTTTTCTCAAGCCATGTTTCTTTTTATGTTACATAAGGTTCTCACTTTTCTGTGAATTTCTTCATATTTGGCAGGATTATTTTTGTTCTGTCTTCTTGTTTCCATTAGTTAATAAACAGAATAAGAGTACAGTTTTTAGAATTTTACACAACAGACTGAACATGAGAAAAGTGTGTGCCCGCTGAGTCCCGCGTCTGCTGACATGTGAACAGAAACAAACACGGGTTGATTGCTGTGGCCAGTTGCTCAACATACGGCGGTCGAAAAACATGTTGACTACCATAGTGACAGAAGATGAGACTTGGGTTAACCATTATGACCCAGAATCCAAAATTGCCAGCATGCAGTCGAAAACCCCGGGCTCGCCAACACATGTCAAGCCAAGAGCACAAAAATCTGCAAGAAAAGTGATGCTGGCTGTTTTTTTGGTCGTCAAAGGTGTCATATTGAAAGATTACATGCAACAGGTTTAATGGGGAGTACTATGCAGCTATCCTTATCAAACTAAGAAAGGCTGTGACCAGAAAACGAGGAACAGCGCTTACGTAAATTCTGCCTTTGCTTCAAGACAACGCGCCCTCCCATAAAGAACGGCTTGTGCTGCAAACTGCGAACGATTTGAATATTTAAATTCTTCCACACCCGCCATATTCTCCGGATTTGACTCCATCAGACTTTTTTGTTTTCCGAAATCTTAAAAAACAGCTGAAAGAAAATCGTTTTGACAGTGACGAAGATGTCATAATGGCTTGTAATAACTGGTTTAGTTCGAAAAATAGGTTGTTTTATTCTGACGGTCTTTTCAATGTCACACAGAGATAGCAGAAATGCATAAATTCAGGTGGTGGCTACATTGAGAAGGAATAAGCACTGTGCCTAATTTCAATTTTCTCCGCCTACTCCTTCATGGTCAGGCTAAAGACTAATGAGAAGCCCCTTGTAGAAGAATGTTGAGATGTGGTTGTATCGAAGAATGTTGAGATGTGGTTCTATAGAATAATGTTGTCTATAGAAGAATGCTTAGATGTGATTATATAGAGGAATGCCGTCTATAGAGAAATGCTAACAGTGGTTCTATAGAATATTATTGAGATGTGGTCTTATAGAAGAATGTTCAGATGTAGATCTATAGAAAAACATTGAGATGTAGTTCTATAGAATACCACTGAGTATACGTTGATAAAAATACTTAACAAAAACGGTATGTAAGAAACAAACCCACAAAGAGTTTCTTTGATTTAAAAAAAAAGTTAGTTGCATATTCTTTACAGGACGTTGCAGTCAGCACCAGCAAATTTTGCTGTTGTGATCTTTTGGCATGTTTACGTTCCGTAGTTTGCCATTGCTTTCTGAACGACCGGCACCCATACCATTTCGTAAAAAACCAACGCAACGCAGTCTGCTGTCAAATCGTGCGCAGCTGTGTTTCTAACGCGGGTAGGCGGGAGCACGAACCGCGTTAATAGCTAGCACCTTCGCCACGGAGTCGGCATCTTTGATTAAACAAGAAGGGATAAACTGGAAACAGTTGTGACATCAAGACAGTCTGAAGGGAAAGTGACAGAAGAAAATCTAAAGAGAAGATATTTAATAGCTAGCCATTGTGGGATTCCGAAACGTATGTTCCAGAGGTTATATATATTACAGAAGGCTGGGAAGTACGTTGTGACCAACGCATACTTGGACTATAAGGAGAAGACCAAAACGCTGGAAAATCACACTAAATGCACACTTCCTGTTATTAGTGTAATCATACAGTCTGGGAAGGTTGCACTGAAGCGGATACAGACATTTTGCTGGGAAATGGTTAAATTCTAATACATATATTTCCCCACAGTTTTCATGTTCAAAGCAAAGAAAGTTAATATTACGGTAGATACTGATCCGGCAACATACGATGATGGAGGTCAGCGAGGCCGAATGGATACGGGAGCTCGTTCTTAAACATCCGGTGTGCTGATGCGGATTTAGTGGGTTCAATCCCTACACCGGTCGGTTGGACTAAAATGTCGACTTCTCGTCCGTGACTTGGGGACGTAAATTACAAGTACCTTTGAAGTCCGAGCGGATTCGCCTGATAGCGAGGGACACTGGTAATAGGGAAATCTAATCCACACGCAAAATGCAGCTTGGTGCACTATAAGTAGTAGCACGTGAATGGTCTACGCTTTAGTTCAAAACGATCGAACGCAAAAAAAAAAAAAATCCCCTTTGCTTTATTCGGATATTTAGGGCGTATTTTTAATGACTGTGCAGTGTTTGAAAATATTGCCGGTCCAAGTTTTGTATTCACCCTTTGTAAAGTACATGCAACATAATAGGTAAATACAAATATTTTGAAACACTTCATTGTCGCCTACGTTCTTGTCTTGCTAAAAGCCTGTTCCGCTTCTCACTTAGTACGTTGGTCTAATCGAGTGTCGAAACCCGTGGTTTACGAGTTTTTAATATACACTGAAGTCAAATCCCATGCCATTTATTTTTTCAATTTATCTCAATGAATCATGGTCTGGCACTGAAAGGCATATCAGGAACAGAGGAAGGGATGGGGAGAAGAGGAGGAAGAGGAGAACAACAACAATAACAAAACTTTATTTTGAAAGGGTTAAGAATTGGGCACGCAGGCCCATCTAACATTCTGCCCTTTTATCACTCTCTTTCATACATTATACCATTCACACATCATTCAAGGCTAACTGAAAATAGCAACAATATAAAAGATATGCTTTATAAAGGCATGTGGAAAATGAAAAATCAATACTACACGACTCAGTAATAGTAATAACTGGTGTGGCACTTGTTATTAGCTATGTGGAATATACTGGCCTACCAAAAGGGGACTGACTGTTATACTAGGGTTTTATTATTATTATTACTTCTATTATTAAGGGGGAAGATAATCCGTATTGAGATAGTTTATAAAATAATTTGCGATTATATGTATAGGGATTGGTGATGTCTTTTATTTCATGTGGAAGATCGTTCCACAACTGAGCTGCAGAGTACGTTAAGCTTGTTTTGTATAAATCTATCCTAGGCTTCGGAATGTGTAATATATTTAATCGTTTACTGTGTCTAGCATTATATTCAAGCAATGGCCAAAGGTAATTTGGGGCATTCCGATGTAGGATTTTTTGAATTAGTTTGGCCTTATTGAAAAGCAGACGTTTGTGGAGTGGTAGTAACTGAAGGCGTTTATGCAGGCTAGGATTGTCAGTTAAATGTTTCCTATAAATTAAACTCATGGCCCGTTTCTGGAGTGAGTAAAGTCGCTTGGTGCTTGAATTGGAACAACCGTCCCAGATTGTAATGAATGAATCACTGAAAAACGAGAAGTAGGTTGAGAGCTTTACCAAAGCACAACTACAAAAAACAATGAGTTTTTGGAGTGGTAGTAACTGAAGGCGTTTATGCAGGCTAGGATTGTCAGTTAAATGTTTCCTATAAATTAAACTTGGGGGCTACGGGGTGTCAGGCATTGGTAGCACCTTTGGTAAGGATGACTCTCATGTCCTTTTCAGGACCCATCCCCCACTGGTCCAAGCCTGACACACAGCTCGTGCCTGTGGCTCCTAGTAGCTGTCAGCATGCGACAGCGGCCACCCCCCGGGCAACAGCTGTGAGAGGCTGGCTAAACCAGGCATGGGTAACCGATTTGGTGTCAAACCAAGCTGTAAACTAGGGTATGCCTACCCAGCATGTGAAGACAGGACTTGGCAGACTGCGCGGAAGAAATCATTCCTGATTCAACGGGCAAGACGGCCTTTACCTGCAAAGCGTTGTGGAACGTAATGAGCACGGCAAGGCACGTAGAGCGCCCTGGTCATCCACTACACTTGTACTCGTCTCTAGTCGTCTCCACTTGTCTTGCCACTGGACTCAGATGGACTCGGGCGAGAGAGTGAGGTCGAGGAATTGCGCAACTCTTCCTCACTTTAATCCAAGTCATTGCGCAAGTCATTCTTCATCCAACGTCTATACAAGGCAGGTGGGCCGGTCCTAACAGAGCAGCTTCACCAAGTCTTTACAAACATATGGGTGAACGAGACCATGCCACAAGATTTCAAGGACGCGTCAATAGTCCACCTTTACAAACGTAAAGGAAACCGCCAATCCTGTGACAACCACCGAGGCATCTCCTTGCTTTCAATTGCAGGGAAGATACTAGCCATAATTCTTCTCAATAGCCGCACGGCCCATCTCAATCAAGGTCTTCTTCCTGGGAGTCAATGTGGCTTCAGAAAAGTACGTGGAACTGTTGACATGATTTTCGCTGCAAGGCAGCTGCAAGAGAAATGTCAGGAACAGAAATGCGATATGTTCTCCACTTTTATTGACTTTACCAAGGCTTTTGAATCAGTCAGCAGAGAAGGACTGTGGAAGATTATGGAGAAATATGGCTGTCCACGAAAGTTTGTCCAAATAGTGCGGCTATTTCATGATGGCATGCAGGCAAGAGTACAGGAAAATGGTGAACTGTCTGAACCCTTTCCTGTCACCAATGGAGTGAAGCAAGGATGTGTCCTGGCACCAACACTGTTCAGTCTCATGTTTTCAGCCATGTTGATGAATGCCTTCGAGAACGACGAGATTGGAATAGACATCAACTACCGTATGATGGAAAGTTATTCAATCTCAGGAGGCTGAAAGCTAAAATCAAAATTAACAGCGACACCGTCAGAGAGCTCTTGTTTGCTGATGATTGCGCTCTATACGCCAACTCAGAGGCGGACATGCAACATAATGTTTCAGCTTTCTCACATGCCTGTGCCAACTTTGAGCTCAATATCAACTTGGAGAAGACTGTAGTTATGTACCAGCCAGCTCCAGGGAATAATCACACTGTGCCGAATATCAAAATGAATGATCATAGACTAAGTGTTGTGGACAAATTCACCTATCTTGGCAGCACTGTGTCACAAGCTGTCACAATTGATGACGAAGTGAATGCAAGAATCTCCAAGGCCAGTGCGGCCTTTGGCAGACTGTACAAGAATGTATGGGACAGAACTGGAATAAGCCTGCAAACAAAGCTAAAAGTCTACAAAGCAGTTGTATTATCCACACTGCTATATGCTTGTGAAACCTGGACTGTTTATCAGCGACACGCTAGGAAATTAAACCACTTCCACACAGTCTGCCTAAGGAAGCTACTGAAGATTAAATGGCAAGACAAGATTCCAGACACTGAAGTCCTAGAAAGAGCGTCCATGCCCAGTATCCACATTCTACTGATGAAGAATCAGATTCGCTGGGCTGATCACTTGACTCGCATACCAGATCACAGGCTCCCTAAACGAATTTTTTACAGCGAACTGCGTTGTGGTAAACGCTCCCAAGGTGACCAGAGGAACCGCTTTAAAGACACTATGAAAATCTCACTGAATGCTTTTGGAATTCATCATGACACCTGGGAGGCTGCAGCCAGAGACCGAAATTCGTGGCGTGCATCATTACGCAAGGGTGCAGTCATATGTGAGGCAACCAGGACTGCAAGAGCTGTGAAGAAAAGGCAGGACAGAAAAAACCACTGCAGGAAATCCTCCTCCAGAAACGTCAAGCATTCTTTGCCCATATTGTCAAAGAACATTTCGAGCCAAAATAGGCCTTATCAACCATCTTAGAACTCACGGCTCCATACCTTCAACCCCACTGGATGAAATGAATGGTCATCATCATTCTTGATGGACAAACAACAACATAAATTAAACTCATGGCCCGTTTCTGGAGTGAGTAAAGTCGCTTGTTGCTTGAATTGGAACAACCGTCCCAGATTGTAATGAATGTATCACTGAAAAACGAGAAGTAGGTTGAGAGCTTTACCAAAGCACAACTACAAAAAAAAAACAATGGACGTTGCGACCAAAGCCTTCGTCAGCACAGAACAAACAAACAAAAATAGACTAACAAATACACGATCGACACTACATGAATGTACAAATATCAACTTATCTGTGTCCTAGCTGGAACGGCTATCCATGGGTGTAAAGAAACGGATGTTGTGGTCAACGGGGTCAACTGACTAAAGGTCAGTACAGCCAGAAACTCGGTGGTTGGTTAAGTCAACCGGTGAGGGAACCCGCGCTGGGGAGATCGGGGTGCGCACAGGAGAAGCGAATGGAAAAATATGGATGTGTAACTCTGGGGCGATGTAACGGATGCAGTTCGCAATTCCGCACGCCAAGTTCGAAACGCTGCTGTGGGCAATATGGACGCAGACCAACAAGCGTTTGCTATAAAAAAAAAGTAGCACAAGTGACGGTTGTTCAGAACGCAATGAGATGCGACCCCACGCAAACCAACCAGGAAGTCACAGAAAGCAGAGATAATGCTGGTGTTGACTACCACGTCCAGCGAAGGACATGCAACTGGCTTGGAAGTGGACTATACGAATGCGGAAATGGGGGTGGGGGTGGGGTGGGGATAAGGGGCGTAGGTGACTTAAATAAAACTGTGTTGGACATTGAGGCCGTGAGGGGAAAGTGAACCCAACTGGAAGATAAGACGGTTTTCCAGTGTCTTACGATCGCGTTCGTGAGATGTGCACGATTTTATCGCCGTAACACGTATGTCGGCAACCCCACAGTGGTCGGAACTGTTGAAGTGCAGGGGTACCGGTTTCTTGGCACCACTGTCGATATCGGATAAATGTTGTCTAAATCTGTCCGCCAGACGAAGTCCCAGATTGTAGAGCAGTAGTCAAAATGTGTCTGTATGTGAGACATATAAAATACTTTCCTTGTGTCCTCATCAAGAACATTTTTAATTTTGGCGAGTTGGTAGACTTTTTTCGCTGTTTGTTTAGTGAGCGCTTGAACGTGAGGATTAAAGGTTAGGTTTCTATCAATGATGAGGCCTAATGTTTTGTACTCAATTACACTTTCTACTGGCATGTTATCGATGTGAAGTTGAAGTGATCTGTGTGAATTTAGAGTTTGAAGTCTTTGTCTGGTTGTTAATAACATAGATTTTGTTTTAGTGATGTTAATTTGCATACGGTTCGCATAGCTCCACCTAACTACATTATTAAATTCTTGTTGCAAAGACGACTCCAGCAAATTACTGCTTTCAGCGTTTGTATACACTGTACAGTCATCTGCAAATAGATCGCAGGACGACGAAAGATGCAAAGGTAGATCATTAATATATATGACGAATAATAGAGGGCCAGGAATAGAGCCTTGCGGTACTTCAGTATTGAAGGTAGTGGTTTGGGACAGAGATTTATTGTATGATACTACTTGATTTCTGTTTGGCAAAAAAGATGTTATTAGCGTCACAACATTAGGGCCAATTTTCATTGTCTCTAGTTTTTAAATTAAAATGGCATGGTCTATCATATCAAATGCTTTTCTGAAATCAATAAACACAGCTCCACATAGATCGTTGTTATTTATATTCTGGTGCCAATTTTCTATCATGTTTGTTAGGGCCGTATGGCAAGAATATTTTGGTCGAAATCCTGATTGACTGTCAACTATAAGCTTGTTGCGATCTAAATACTGTAATGTTACCTTATGGATGTGTTTTTCAAGTGGTTTAGATAGTGATGATAGTAAAGAAATGGGTCTATAATTGTTCGGGAGACCATTGTCCAATGAACCAGATTTAAGGAGAGGATACACTTTAGCGATTTTGAGAGCTGATGGAAAGTGACCTTTAGTGAGACACTGATTATATACATAGGTTAGTGATACACAGATCACTGGCGCAGCACAGCGGAGAATCCGACTGCTGATCCCATCTAGCCCAGATGAGTTTGTGTTTTTTAGGTTACTGAGGTAAGTGAATACTTCAGTGACTGTCATTAGCGGTATGCCAGAAAGGATATCTCAGGGGCATCTGGTCTGGCAAAAAGATGACAGTAAAGATAAGTTGAAAGGAGAATTTGGTATTGTAGCCTTCAAATGATCTATGTCATTTTGAAAAAAAAAGTTACTGAATTGGTCGCATGAAATAGGATTTGATGGTAATGAATTTGAGAAGTTATACTTGTTTGTCAAGGTGTTAATTGCCTTCCATATATCCTTACTATCTGTTTTATCCATTACTAAGTTCTTAAAGTAATTTTTCTTTTCTTTTCGTATGGTATATTGAACTTTGTTTCTAAGAGTACGGTATGTGCTGAGATCCCGCTTTTTATGTGCCTTGAGATAGAAGCAACATAAAAAGAATAATAATAAGAAGAAGAAGAAGTGGAAGAAGAAGGAGGAGGAGAGATAGGAGGGGAGTGAGTAGAAGAAGAAGAAGAAGAAGAAGAAGAGTAGGAGGAGGAAACGATGATGAAGATGATGATGATGATAAAGAAGGCGAAGAAGATCATAAAGCCGTTTTGAAAAAAATATCGAAATTTCAGAAATTGTAGATATAACACATCCTTTAGTTGATTCTGTCTCAGTCACTGAAGCGCCCAAAGCTCTTAGTTTCAATCTGAATTAGTTTCCACTGCTATATAATCTCTATTACATCTCTAGGAACCGGATAACATTTTTTCTTGATGATCTTCATTAATCCTGTCCATAAACAGTGTCATTTATTCCCTTACGATTCTTCTTATTCTTTGTTCCTATTGCTTTTACCGCGAAGCGTCGCCGAGAGGAGGCAGATGTAATTTTCTGAGTATGGCTTGCCTTGTTGCTTGTACTAACCACACACACAGTGGAACCTTGCTTAACGAGCATCTCGCATAACGAGTAATTCGCATAACGAGCAAAATAAATTGTAAAAAAAAAATGACTCGCTGAACGAGCGACGTTTCGCATAACGAGTGACGAGGGGAGGGGAAGTCCCGGATTGTACGCCTGCTTGGAAGAAGCTTTGGCCTGAGAGCGTTGTCGAATGTGATTTTGAGGGGTTTGAGACAGTACCTGTGGAGCCTGTAGTCAACGAGATTGTGTCTTTGGCCAAGATAATGGGACTGGAGGTGGATAACAAAGATATCGTTTAGCTTGTGGAAGAGCATAGCCAAGAGCTGACCACCGAAGAGCTTATGGAATTACATTGTGTTTCACAGCAAGAAGTTGTAGAGGAGAGTTTGTCTGAGGAGGAGGAGAAGGTAACAGCGAACAAATAATCTTCTGGCGCAATAAGAGAAATGCTGAAGGCATGGGAAACTGTTCCATCGTACATTGAGAACCATCACCATAATAAGGCAGTGGCTATGAGAGCTACTAATTTATTTAATGATAATGCTGTGCCGCATTTCCACCAAATTCTGAAGCGTCGGCAAAATCAAATTCCCCTAGACAGCTTTCTAGTAAAAAAGAATTAGGTATGTATTATAAATTGTAAATTAATTATTTCAATTTTATTTTTATTTTCTACAAATCGAATTCTCATTCCAGGTTCGTTCATTCCGCGATAGAAGAGGAAGACGAATCACGCTCATTAACAATGAATATATAATTTTCTTTGAATAAACGTTATACAAAATATTTTGAGTATTTTTTCGGCATGGAACGCATTATCGTATTTTACATAAATTTGTATGCGAAAAACTGTTTCGCTTAACGAGTGTTTTGCTTAACGAGTGTTTCGCTTTACGAGTAAGGTTCTGGAACGAATTATGCTCGTTAAGCGAGGTTCCACTGTATTTGATTTACTCACTGTCTGTTTTACTCCATCTAGCCAATTTTTTCTGTGTCGTCCTGTTTCTGGGTCGTCCAGTCGTCTTACACCCCGATATTTTCAAGTACAACGCTCTAGCCCATCGAATCACTGTAATGATTTTCTGTCTTCAATGTGATGTTTGTCATACTGACAGCTGCAGTAACCTGTCTGTACGGACATGCTTTTTGCAGCTAGGGAATGATGTATGTTCCTATATACTCTTTCTCTCTCTCTGTCTCTCTCTCTTCTCTCTCTCTCTCTCTCTCTCTCTCTCTCTCTCTCTCTCTCTCTCTCTCCCGCGCCACCCATTCTAGAGTGGATTTAAACATGATATGAGATAGAAAGAGCATTAAAAAGCTGACGTACAACAGGGAGAAGAACCCCTTTAACGCATTACGGAGGTTTGGTCATATGGTGCTAGAGCCATATTGTATAGATCAATCGGCACCCCAGGGGTGTTGTGGTGTTGTGGTGTTGTGGTGTTGTGGTGTTGTGGTGTTGTGGTCAATATCATGCTGCGCTGCCATTACATCGTAAGACATTTCCTGGGGCCCGTTTCAGACTGTATCGACTTGAGAACTCAGATCAATTGAAGACATCCACCTCAATGCGAATTCGAAGTCACGGACGCCGACATACGCACACGCACCCCCCCCCCCCCCCCCACACATATATATATATATATATACTAGCTGACACGGCCCGGCTTCGCCCAGACTCTGGTGGGGAGCATCTCATTTAATTCATATAAGTAGTCATATAAGCTCCCGTTCCCGACTGTCTGTCTGTCTGTATGTCTATCTATCTGTCTGTCTGTCTGTCTGTCTGTCTGACCCGGCCCAGCCCATGGTGGAGAGCATCTCATTTAAATCATATAAGTAGTCATATAAGATCCCGTTCCCGACTATCCGTATGTCTGTCTGTCTTGGGTAAATGGAGGAGGGAGGAGGAAGAGGGAGGTGGAGGAGGGAAGAGGAGGGAGGAGGAGGGAGGAGGAGACAGGAGGAATAGGAGGGAGGAGGAGGGATTAGGAAGAGGAGGGAGGAGTAGGGTGGAGGAGGAGGGGGAGGAGGAGGGAGGAGGAAGAGGGAGAAGGAGGGAGGAGGAGATCGCAGGAGGAGGAGGAGGAGGAGAGGGAGGAGGAGGAGGGAGAGGGAGGAGGAGGGAGGAGGAGGAGAGAGTAGGCGGAGGGAGGAGGCGGAGGGAGCAGGAAGAGGGAGGAAGAGGGAGGAGGAGGAGGGAGGAGAAGGAGGAGGGAGGAGTAGAGAGTGGGAGGAGGGAGGAGGCGGAGGGAGGAAGAGGGAGGAGGAAGAGGGAGGAGAAGGAGGGAAGAGGATGAGAGGGAGGAGGAGGAAGAGGGAGGAGGAGGAATGTGAAGGGAGGAGGAGGGAGGAGGTAGAGGGAGGAGGAGGAGGAGACAGGAGGAATAGGAGGGAGGAGGAGGGATTAGGAAGAGGAGGGAGGAGTAGGGTGGAGGAGGAGGGGGAGGAGGAGGGAGGAGGAAGAGGGAGAAGGAGGGAGGAGGAGATCGCAGGAGGAGGAGGAGAGGGAGGAGGAGGAGGGAGAGGGAGGAGGAGGGAGGAGGAGGAGAGAGTAGGTGGAGGGAGGAGGCGGAGGGAGCAGGAAGAGGGAGGAAGAGGGAGGAGGAGGAGGGAGGAGAAGGAGGAGGGAGGAGTAGAGAGTGGGAGGAGGGAGGAGGCGGAGGGAGGAAGAGGGAGGAGGAAGAGGGAGGAGAAGGAGGGAAGAGGATGAGAGGGAGGAGGAGGAAGAGGGAGGAGGAGGAATGTGAAGGGAGGAGGAGGGAGGAGGTAGAGGGAGGAGGAGGAGGAGGGAGGAGGATAGAGGAGGAGGAGGGATGAGGGAGGAGGGAGGAGGAGGAGGAAGAGGGATGAGGAGGGAGGAGGATGGAGGAGGGAGGAGGAGGAGGAGGGAGGAGGAGGAGGGAGGATGGTGAAGGAGGAGGAGGAGGAGGGAGGAGGGTGAAGGAGGAGGAGGAGGGGGAGGAGGGAGGGGGAGGAGGAGGGAGAAGGAGGAGGAGGGAGGAGGGAGGAGGAGAACGTAGGTGGGGGAGGATGAGAAGGGAGGAGGGAGAGGGAGGAGGAGGAGAGAGGAGGAGGGAGGAGGTGGAGGGAGAAGGAGGAGGGAAGAAGAGGTAGAAGGAGGAGGGAGAAGGAGGGAGGAGGAGACAGGAGGAATAGGAGGGAGGAGGAGGGATTAGGAAGAGGAGGGAGGAGTAGGGTGGAGGAGGAGGGGGAGGAGGAGGGAGGAGGAAGAGGGAGAAGGAGGGAGGAGGAGAGAGGAGGAGGAGGAGGAGGAGGAGAAGGGAGTAGGAGGAGGGAGAGGGAGGAGGGAGGAGGAGGAGAGAGTAGGCGGAGGGAGGAGGCGGAGGGAGCAGGAAGAGGGAGGAAGAGGGAGAAGGAGGGAGGAGAAGGAGGAGGGAGGAGGAAGGAGGAGTAGAGAGTGGGAGGAGGGAGGAGGCGGAGGGAGGAAGAGGGAGGAGGAAGAGGGAGAAGGGAGGAGGAGGGAGGAGGTAGTAGGATGATTGATTGCCATCCCACCAGGTTAATATGTTATCGCGGACCTCAGAGAGAAGTGTCTATGTAGAAGACCATTTCCTGGACGTACGTATTTTGGGAGGGGGAGGAGGGAGGAGGGAGGAGGAGGAAGAAGAAAAAAAAACTACGACAGTTGGCATCTCTGGAATGAAAGGAAGGCGTGTAGAAAATTTCATCTCAATCGGATGGCCCGTTCGCGAGCGTATAAAGGACATACATACATACATACAGAGATACAGACAGACAGAGATACGGACATCCTAATTTATATATAAGATATGTCTTCGGAGAAATGAACAGGGTGCTTATTTAGCTGTTGCTGCCCTAGTGAATGAGAAGCCACTTTATGATAACGGTTAAATGGTGAAGCCTTTTTGGGATCTGGTGGAGAGTGCTGCTGAACAGACGGAGAATCCGTATCTGGAAAGACTGGCTCTAGAAGGGAATTATTAGTGGGTCTTAAATATAGTACTAAAAGCGTACAGGAAATGTACGCTTCCATCCACCCACCATGTGCCATGCCGATAACCGTGGTCGGTCATGTTCTGATATCTCACTCGATCAGCAGAGTCGTGGATCAGCTCCGTGTTCCTGTCTTGACCATGCCACGTGGCCAAGCCATCTAGGTATTTACTTCTCGGTCTTCCCCTTCAATCTTGCCAGTTGTCACCAAGTTCTCCAAGTCATTTTTTTCTCATAATATGCCCAAATATTTTTGACTGTCTACATCTAATGACTCGAATCAGTTTACGATCTTCATTTGTTTCTTGAAGAACTTGTTCATTGGTTTTCCTGTCTGTCCATGGTATTCTTTGCATTTTCTTCAGAAACCACATTTCCACAGCCATCAGCTGTTTTTCAGCTTGGCTGCTTATTGTCCACGATTCACATCCATACAAAAGTATAGGTTCTATGTAGCATTTCAACACTCTTTTTCTTGTTTCAATGTCAAGTGGACTTTTAATCAAATTTCTAATGGAATAATCAGCCTTAAAACTCTTCCGTGGCTTTTGGAGAAGGGGACAGAGCATGTACGGGAATGCCCAGAGTGCTATTATATCGATTCCTAAGTTCAGTATTCAGTATATAAAGGTGTCACCTGGGCTAGATTACAATATTGAGACATGCGGTCATAAGCTTTCCTTCCCCAACTAAAATCTGTTTTACCTCTCGGTGTGATGCAAATAGCATCTTAACCCTACCAAATAACGGATTCGAAATCAGTCCGCTGTGCGCTAATGTTGATGGTATGAGGTGTCGAGTGTTCCGAAAGCAATAAATAAAACATAGCCAATAAATGCTGGGGTTGATTGCAAGTTCAATGTGAAGAACATGCAAGTAGCTTGAACGAATCAAATTAATTCCTTCTGCCAGATGCAGTATGTTCGTTACACCAAAGCTGTTGAGGTCAGAAGCAAGTTTGGAACTGAGTATATCAAAGAAAACGAAAAGCGGAATTATTCAGCTGTACAAGAATGCAATCACAAATGATATAAATAACGTTGCGGCTAGAAATCATCCATCGGTTCGCAAAAACAAAAAGCCATATAAAAAAAAGTAAATAAAACATAAATGAATGCAGAAGTTTCAGAACCTCAACTATGTGATTTATTTTGGGGGTATTTTAATGTACTTACATAATTGTCCTTGTTTGTGTGTGCTGATGAACTCTTTCAAGACGCAGCGTCCATTCTGTCTCTTGCGGCGGTATTCTTGTAAATACATTTGGATAATTGATGTACACATTGTATTATTACATGTGAACCGCTATTACTACCGTTTAATGTTTTGAGAGATTTGCTTAAATACTTTATATCCCAAAATGTGCCAGCCCATGGATCGTGCCGATGTTATTAACGCCCTCAAAGATATGGCGAGAACAGAGGACTTTGACGTCAGTGATTCCACATCGCTGTCCAGGATGAAAGACTTGGGAGTAAGAATCGGCACGGCCAGACGCGAGAGGTACATCGGGAAAACAAAGCGCCTCGTCAACCAACACAGAACTGGCACTATTAGCCACCGGACGCTGGTGCATATATTGGGGGGAGGATCTGAGCACCTATGGACATGTCCGGAGTGCAATGAAGATACCCCAACTGATAACTGATAACTGATAACTGATCCCAAAATGTTTGTACTTTAATGTAAAAATCTGTGAATTTTAATTAGTTAACATGAAACACCTATCTGTGACAGAATGAAGTCAGATAACGATTTCAATTAAAACAAGCAGTTTAAAGCCAAGATGGTGAACTTCATTGCACCGTATTATATCCCAGATGATTCGGCCTCTTTCTGCAGAGCGTTCTGCCGATAGCATCTCACGTCATGTGAATAGCGTGGAAAGAACAAATAAATCGTCATTGTCTGGAGAGAATGGAAAAGCCAGATAATCAAACCGCAACAAGTGTAGGATGTATTTTTTATGTCTGTGGGGTTTTTGAAAATATTGCCGTTCCAAGTTTTGTATTCACCCTCTGAGGAGTTCATGCAACATGAAAGGTAAATATACAACTTGGAACGGCAATATTTTCAAAACAAACAAACAAACAAACAAACAAACAAACATGCAAACAAACCCACATCATTAAAAATGCTCCCTGCACCATCAGTAGTGTAACTCTTCGCTGGTTGTCGAAGACGTAAAAGAAGCGTATATGGCAATATCCAGAGTCATGTGATGTCGGTTCCTGAGTAAACTCAACTCAATGCGAGAATTTCGTAGCTCCAGCGACGACCGCTATTTGTCCACGAATTGGTGAGCTAAATGACGGAACCCAATCTACCAATTGATGAGCTAAATGACGGAACCCGAAAGCATACTCATGACCTTTGGGCCATGAGTCCCGCGACTTAACCACGTCGGCCTAGAACCCCCCCCCCCACCCAACAATTAGCATCATCATCATGTGCCATGCAGATAAGCGTGTGCGGTCATGTTTCGCAACCTCACACGACATCAGAGTCGTGAATCAGCTCTGTGATGCTATCTCGACCATACCACATGGTCAAGCCATCCAGGTATTTACTTCTGTGCCTTCCCCCTGTTCTTGTTCCCTCAACATTGCCAGTTGTCAAAAATGTTCTCCAATTTATTTCTTCTCATAACGTGACAAAATAATTGTGACTCTCTACGTCTAATTTCTCCTAATCAGTTACGATTTTCATCTAACATAGAATACATTAAAGGAAAAATAAGGGGCGATACATTTACAGCAGCAACTAATACATAATGGGTAAATATAACATAAGACCCTGTCTTGCAAAGGAGGGCTACAGAAAACAAAACGTAGTTTGGGTAATAACAATTGCAAAGTCAGCAACTCATTTTGCTTTCTTGGCTTTAGAAGAATTTAATTATTTGATTAAAGTTAGTGGCATATACTTTACAGCTACCGCAACCACCCCCAGCATGTTTGTAAGATTCTAGGTAATGTTCAGTAGTTTGTCACTTCTTTCTTAACGGTGGAAGCTCATGTCATCACCACGTGCCTTGCCAGCAGGCGTAGTCGTTCAATTATTTCCACAGATCTCGATCTTTGATGTTCTAGATCAACTCTGCTGATAATATTCCTCCATGCCACCGTTCCATTCCATTCAGCATAATTTCTTTTTGTCTTACTCTGCCTCTTTCTCACTGATCTATTCGGTTGTCACGATATTTCCCCACGCCTCGCTTCTCATCACTTGACAAAAGAATGCAGTGTCTTTTTCTTATTGCTCATAACATAGTAAAAATCAATGCAAAGTAGTCTGCTTCTTAATCTCATTTTCAGCCAGCCCGTATGTGTTACGGACTGATTTAATATATCTCTTAAGAACTCCCCCCCCCCCCCGCGTTTCCATCCTGTTTCAGGATATTGCGGTCAACTTCAGCATCTTTCAGCTGTATGTTGATTCCTAGGCTAGATTACGCTCATCAGCACGCCACGACTTTCTGAGCGACCAGCTCCATACTCTCATAGTCACTGGTGCGACTCCAAACGCTTCCAATTCTCGTGCACTCACGTCAACCACAAGAGTATTCGGGATTACGGAGAAAGCTGCTAACTCCTATGGCTAGGGAGCCGGCTTCTTAAGAACTTGCATCTTGAAATAAAAGTCGCTTAAAAGTCGAGAGGGTCGTCTTTATTGCACCGGGTCTTATCCCACATGCCTCAGTCTCTTTCCGCAGCGCGGGCTGCCGAAAACGTCGCATACAGCACGAACTTCGTAGCTCCAGCGACGACCCCCAAGAGTCTCCAAAAGTATGCACGCGTGGATCGAAGGACGTAGCCCGGAATCGAACCCACAACCTTCGGATCTCTCATTTCAAAAATATCCGCATTACTCTTTCAATCCGTCCACGATGTTGTGGTCATTCTTCATTATAATCACATCTCTCTGGTGTCCATGTAATTCCTCATTTGTCTGCTAATTGTCCAAGAAGGCCCCCGTACATCATGAATGTCTTAGTATTGCTTGCTCTTAAGAATTCTTTTTCTCAACTCGTTTGACAATGATAAATTACAGAAAGACTGCTACAAACACAAAAAACATTTTTGTCTTACCACAATAGTGATAACAAATATTATTGCCCAAACAATATACACAAATTAGTTGACGGGAAAAGTACATAACTGATGTTTATGGACGCTGTCTGCTATTGGCCATCACAATCGATTCCCTGATGTGAGCATGCGCACAGATGTGGCAACACCCACTTTCTTTATGGGGTCGGCGGTTAGATCA
>OY992882.1:94258632-94266168 GCA_963921405.1 Cepaea hortensis | reverse complement strand
ATGGGGACGACCCGTTGCCGTGAAGTTGGAACCGCGACTAACAACTAACTAACTTGTGTTATCATTTGTTATATTTATTCTAATAATCGCTGTCTTTCCTTTATGCATGTTTAGACCTAATTGTTGTGATCTTCCATCCAATGTGATTAGTTTCTATCATAACTGATTTCGTGTATGGAAAAGGAGGGAAACGTCGATGGCAAAGTCCAGACCATCAAACTGCTCTGTCATAGTTCACTGAATTCCAGTCGTGACGGTAGTTACTGTTGTCTTCATAATCAAGTATATAATCAGTAAAAATAATAGAGGCGACATAAGATCTCTGCCGCACTTCCTTTCATATTTCAAACATATCTGGGTTAAAGTGTTACAAGGGTTAAATTACGAATGGGTATAAAATAGTTTGCTGTAACTATTTCTGTCCTATATAGATAACAGAGCCATACTAGCAGACAAGTGAGAAATATATGTGGAAACTGCAGGGATGTGGTTTTATAGAAACCTGATGAGAACACCATAGACAGATACATTAGTAATGAAATGTCTTCAAAGAAGTATGCTCACAAAGAGAGTTGTTTACTCGTATCAGGAGACAGTTCACATTCTTTGAGTACCCCATTCGGTGGAGAGTACGTCTTTACAACGAGAAAGTTCAGATAAATCCAGAGGCCCCTGCCTCTGTTCTCTAGAAAGAGGAAGAGAGGCAGGAAAAACAAGAAAAAAAAAGGCAGACAGGTCGACACCATGGCACGGAGGATCATCCGCGTCAGAAATTATTGACAGTATACGAGACCGTAGGCTGTGGACAGACATCGTCACCAACGCCACACAGCATAGTATATAAAAAGAAGCGGACTGATCGAACAAAAAAGCATGATCGACCTGGTTGGAATTGAGCTCTGACCACTGGTTCTGTAAACGAGCCTACTAAATAGTATGCCAATGCAGCTTTTTAAAGAATAAAGACATAGCATATATTAGAGATCTATAAGGCCTTCTTCTTATGATAGTCCAAGCCGAGTTGTGTTGGTTATTAATATTATGTATGCACACTGTCACGTGTACTGCCAATCATCATTTCGTGTGCTTTAACTAGAAACAAAAGAACATATACAATATTTTAACCACTGAATTTAGTATACGTGCCCAAACACTGATAATTTGCACGTGAACACCACAAGAGTGTCCTCTTTATGGACCAAATCATATCAGTTACCAGGTAAAAGCTACTGAGTGATTGATTGGAAACAGTCATGAACTATATTTTCAGAGCCCCCTAGTGGCCTTTTCTATCAGTTTAGCTGAAGAGTTACAAACGAAAACAAACATAAAAAACAATAGCATGTTGTAGCGATCAGGGCACATCCGTTACTGATTAACGTCAGTCTCAGTTGGACTCCTCATGTTTTCCTCTGTGTTTTTGTTATTGTTATTGCTATGGTTGTTGTTCTAGTGGTTCTCGTTGTTCATGTTGTTCTTCTTGTTGTTGTTCTTGCTGTTGTTCTGGTTGTTGTTGTTGTTGTTCTTGTTGTTATTGTTTCTGCTATTATTGCTGTTGTTCTTGCTCTTGCTGTGCTTTTTATTGTTGTTCTAGTTGTTGTTATTGCTATTGTTGTTCTTGTTGTTATTTTTGTAGTTGTAAGTTGTTGTTGCTTTTGTTTTTATTGTCGTTACTGTTGTTGTTGTTGTTCTTGTTGTTGTTCTTGCTGTTGTTGTTGTTGTTGTTGGTTATTTATTGAAGTTGTTTTTGTTGTTGTTTAAAGAATCTGATTCACTGGAAATCCGTGCAAGGCTCCTCCCACATGATAACAGTAACATGGCTGCAGTTATTTCCCGTTGTTAAATCCCGCACCAAAACACTAGTCTCGTGCTGCGATTGTTTATGTGACCATCTGGTATCCCCGATGAGGTCATAGTAAGCAAATGCGAAATGAACTTGCCAAGCAAATAGGGGAGTAAATGGGGGATATATTGCTTTCATTATTGCATAGTATATGGCGTCTATAGTTAACATAACTGTAGCCATGTGTTGAATTGATGAGGTAAAAAGGGCATCATCATCATCATCATCATCATCATCATCATCATCATCATCATCATCATCATCATCATCATCATCTTCCAGTTCTACCGTCAAGCGTCGTGGGGAGGAATAATTTGCGCTCCAGCGCCCAGTGGGCGGCACTGGATAGTGTCATTCTGTGTGATTGTACAATGTCTTTGATGTCGTCAATCTATTTTCTTCTTAGATGTCCTCTTGGTCTCGTCGCAGATGATCTTTGATGTAAGGCCAGTGATGGTAGTTGATGGTGTTGCATTCTAACGGCATGGCCAAACAACTTGATCTTCTGTCTTTCAATAAATGTGGCACAAGGTGTTGATCCAACTGTCTGTCTGATAACAACATTTCTTACTCGGTCGCGGATTGTTAAGTTGGCAGCTCTCCTCAGGCATCTCATCTCGCAGGTGTTGATTTTGCGAAAGTGTGACTTGGATAAAGTCCAGGTTTGAGATTGGTAGCATAGGGTTGATGTGAATATGCTGTTTATTATCTGTCGTTTTGCGGACATGGGTATATATGGATGTTTCAGTAAGGGTGATAGTTTATACGTAAGTGCACTAGCGTTTTGACATCTGATTTCGATTTCTCTGTCCAATCTTCCTTCTTCTGTGATCATACTTCCAAAGATATTTGAATTCTTTAACTTGTTTCAGAGTAGTGCTATTTATCTGTATACTTAGTGGGCCTGGCGATCTGATAACTTGCATTACTTCGGTTTTGGCTGTGTTTATACTCATTTTGTATCTGCTGTAGTTTGAACTCAGATTAGTAATATGATTTTGTAGTCCTCCTCCTCCTCCTCCTCCTCCTCCTCCTCCTCCTCCTCCTCCTCCTCCTCCTCTGCCCTCATTTATGGCCTGTATGCCCTCATCGCTGTAAAACAGGCACTGATCGTCTGCAAATAAAAGTTCATTTATTTCCTGTGGATCATTTGTTTCATCTGGAGTAAAGAGTTCTAAATTTTCTGAATCTGCTTCTGTGGATATTGTGTCCATGTAGATATTGAATAACAGGGGAGAGAGCACACATCCCTGCCTCACTCCTCTATTGACTGTGAACATATCTGATATACCTTCTTGTGTTCTTACTGCACTTCGGCTCGAGTGGTACATGGCTATGATGTTTTCTAGCTGTTGCCCTTGTATCCCATAGTCTTCAAGGATGGTCCATAATTTGTATCTGTCTACTCTATCGAAAGCCTTTTCCTGATCTACAAACACAATATTCTGCTGATCACTATATTCCATAGTTTTTTTTCAAATATTTGTCTAAGTGTAAATAGTGCATCAGTGCAACTTTTACCTTACCGAAAATCGAATTGCACTTTGCTTAACTGTTGTTTAACTATGGGTCTTGCTCTTTGTTCCAGTAGTTTTGCATACATTTTCCCTATATGGCTCAGGAGTGATATACCTCGGTATGTTTCGCACTCTCTCATATTGCTTTTCTTTTTTCCATATTGGTACTATTACTATTATTGCCTGTTGCCACTTATCTGGGACTTTTCTTTCTTGCCATCCTATATTAAAAAGTCTTATTAGCCATTTAACTCCTGTTTTGCCACAGGCCTGAATAGCTTCTGTGGTTATTCCATCTGGACCCGGTGATTTCTGTATTACTGTTTTGAGTTCTGCAGGTATGCAATTTTGTTCTTGTTGTCCGTGAATTTTAGGCACAAAAGTGAGGTTTTCGATGTTATGTGTGGGGTTAAGTAGTTCTTGAAAGTATTCTGGCCACCTTGCAGGGCATTCCATATAATAATTGGAAATTTGGGAAAGAGCGCCAGCCAGACTTTTCCATAGGTCTTCTTCTGCTTCCTCTTCTTCTTTCGTTCGTTTCAAATAAATTGTCTATATCCGCGAGGATGTCTCTTGTATGAATTGCATTGTTTTTTCTTGGAGTAGGTGATCTCCTGTCTGGGGCACCAATCTGCATATGCACATGTCTTATTTGCTAATGGGGAAGTTTGTATATTTTTGGCAGAGGAGTCGAGTGTGTCCCGTTCTGTAGCGCAAAATAATTAAGCATTTGCTCTGGTCTGTCCATAAATTGGTAATCGTCTTTTAATGGTGTTGGGGAATTCCTGATTGATTGAATGATTTTTTTTTCTGTTGGTGGTATATTCTTGGTACAACCTTTTGCTTTCTGTTGCACCGTCCGTGGCTACTTAATCAGCTCTCTCGTTTGCGGACACTCCATAGTGAGACAGTGTCTACTGCAGGATGATTTAACGCTGGTTGTCTTACTCAGACATTAGTATCTGGTAGTACTGGCATATTTCTGGGCTGGAGTGCCTCAATTACTGATTTTGCATCTCTCTTCCATGACTGGTACTCGGTAATTTCTCTTTTGCTATTTTAATTGCCTGAATTTCTGCACCCTAGTTGTAAAATTATCTGTCTGTTGGTAGTCTTGTCGTATGCTTGGTATCATTTCGAAATTGTTCTTGTCTCAACCTTCTAGTCCTGGAAACAGCTTTATCACTGCAGCCTTTCTCAGTCCACGAAGGAATTCTCTTATCGTAGTTCTTGAGTAATCCAAGCAAAGGCCAGACAGGCACATAATCAGATTCCAGCTGGTACCATTAGTATCGGAGCTCTTCGCTGGCTGTTGAAGATGCGGACTGAGCACGTATGGGAACGTCCTGAGTGCTGTGGTGTTGGGTCTCGACTCAACTTAACTCAGTCCGGCCAGAGATTAGGAAATGAAGGCAATAACTCTCTTGCCACAGTCCACCCAGAGACTAGGTTAGTTTATTTCACATCCTTTACAGGACGTCACCTCCTCAATTTTGGTATTTTTTATTTCTTGGCAGGTTTACGTTCAGTAGTTTACCATTACTTTCTGAATGACCGGTTCTCATACCATTGAATTAAAACCGGCGCTAGGCGGTCTGCTTCCAAATCACACGCAGCTGTGTTTCGAACGGGGTATGCGGGATTACGAATTGCGTACGTAATCCCTTAGATACAACGCCTGTCAGAGACTGAGGATTAACAAAAAAGCTCTACTCACTGCACTCTTGTCTAAAAAACACTGATCGAATGAAACAGCTCGCTCACTGCAGTCCTGCACGGGGACCACGGATGGAAAGGGACAACTCCTTCACTGCAGTCCTGCTCATAGACCACTGCTAGAAGAGAGAAGACAAATCTGGCTCCTGAACCATGAAATTGTCAAGTCGCGTGTAGGGGAACAAATGTGCAAATATTGCAGCTGTGTTGTAAACAGATACATTTAAATAAAGAACCTTTCAGAACAAACGACGGTGGGAATTTGAACACAGGCCACATTGTCGAAGGGTAAGTACGCCTTGCTACAGTAGCTCAAAGTGTAGCCAGTAGTCAGTGGAAAGTATTCTTTTAGGAGACACTGAAGTAGGGATTTCACATCTACTAGGTCACCGCTTTATGTGCACAATGAGCAGACAAGTTGAAAAAACAAATACATCCAATGGCAGAAGAAGTGTGGTTTCCAAGGAAAATGCAAAGAAATCAATGTAGAGACAGAAAAAAACAAATGAGCAAATCCTACAAGAGGCAAATGAAAACAGTAAACTGAGTTGAGAAATTAAACGTTGACAGTCAAGATATGTAGGCTACCAGTTCGTGTTAATGCTTGTCTTTACTTCCACAACCCGACGCAAAGTTAACTCCATATGAACAACAAACCAGCCAACCAACCAACCAACCAACCAACCCAACAACTCACTAATCAGCACACCCATCCACCCAAGCCAAAACCCACCAATCCACCCACCCACCAACCAGTTCACATTGTGATATTCTAATCTCTATACTCTACAGGCTGTGGAGGTATATGTGTGTAATGCATGCAATCCATTACAAAACACCAAAATTGAAACTTGTTGAATATGTACATCAACAACCTGTTTCCCAAATACACAGCTGTGTGCGACAAGAGCAACAATGCTGGTGGCACGGTGAGCGCCGGATAAGTACGTAATGCGCAACAAGGATAAGAGATTAACACCCGCATACATTTGATGCATTTCATATACAGAATGGCATGATCGAAATGTACATTACTCGTGAACAACACTCAACAATCTTTATTTAGGCCAAATTCTGAAAATCAGCCAGTGGGAAAAGAGGGCATGTGAACAGACATGACTACACAAGATATCTATGGAGGGAGGTTACTGGGAATATAGAGACGAGGAAGGCCACAAACTAGATAGGCTCAGGATGTGATAGACGATATACACATGACGGCAAAAGCCCATTAACTATTCCGTCTTTCTCTCTAAATTGTAATTTACGCTATCACAACACAAACCACAGAAAGACATTATTTAGGTACAAATTATTATTATTTAAGACAACAGTAACCTGTTACCACCACCACCACCACCACCATCACCACCACCACCACCACCACCACCACCACCACCACCACCACCACTACCACCACCATCATCATCATCATCATCATCATCATCATCATCATCATCATCACCACAATTATGTGCCATGCCGATAAGCGTGGGGGGATTCATGTTAAAGTGTCTCTTATTTATGACACTTAAGTTACGTAAACTATTTGTGTATGCAGGTATAGAAACGTGAGCAGTGAATGGCTGGTTGTTTGGTTGTGAGTGCTCTGGAAGACTGAGTACTCCCAAGTATTGGCGTCCAGATCATTTAAGACATGGCAAAGGGCTGCCATTTAACGAAGCTTGATGTAGAGAATGTTTTCTCCACCGGTAGCAAAGTATATCTTCACGGCCATTGTGTTGCAGAGCCCTCCTTCCCCGTTCCAGGTTTTAAAAAAACAAAAAAAACTGCAGGGTATGAACAATCGGCATGGGAAAGTCAGTCTACCTAGTGGCATATTCGGATATAGCAGTCATGAATTAGTACATACGGGCTGGTTGCGATGAGGCTTTGGTGGGTAAAGTTTACTTAATGAGATTTATTTATTTCATTGTTAAGAGTGCAATCCAAAGCCCAGAAGGAATGGCCAATGGTTAATTAAAATAATGTAGACTTTCGAAATGTGCTTATATTGTCAAACAGAAGGGTATGTTAGATTATTAGCGTTCCTCCCTCTCAACCTCGCTAACGCGCGCGCTTTTGGGATTGTGACAGGGATATATCCTGACTGCAAGCGAACAAACAGTTCCTTCTAACAAGAACACGATATTGAAGAAGGCCTGTTATTAATTAATATTCATATATATTAAAATGCATATTAATTAGCAACATGAAGTAAGGTGGTCACGTGAAAAGACACAAATGCCTGGACAAGATATCTATGGACGGAGGAAGGCCACAAGGTAGAAAACTCAGGATGTGATAGACGATTTACACATGGCGGCAACAGAGGCAGGACGTCTGGGTTAAGATAGAGGGGCATTTACAAAGACTGTTATGGAGGGGGGGGGGAGTTTTGCTCAAGATAAGCTACTGGATGGTGATATTGTGACTATTCCTATTTTAAATAATTATTTT
>OY992882.1:94241132-94253632 GCA_963921405.1 Cepaea hortensis | reverse complement strand
ACGTGATACTGAGCAAGCTACATGCTCAGGTCTGATACATGTTCGAAGGCTCTCAGCTGGGGGATATGAGGGATTCCCGGATGAGAGGGCCTGACCGTTTCCCGTTCACTGCTGCACGAAGGTAAGGTGCTGAGCCGGCAGCACATGTAGCCTACCTCGTGAGCGAGTACAAAAAAGACAGAAAAGTGCCCCAGTCGAAGGGCATGGTTACGGAAACTCTGTATCTAACTCATAGAGAGTGTAGATATAAGTGGAAGAACGTCTCAACGCAAAATGGAACGCACGGCGAGCGAACCTATTGCGTGGGTTGAAGTCACAAGCAAAAGCTTACCGAGTGGATGTCGCCCGCAATCTGACCGCTCCTGGTGTGTGCTTGAGCGATCAGTGGCAAGCGGGATGCTCAACACATGGAAGTGAGGAACAAAAGCAGCCATGAGCAGGACGTGGAAACTCCTTGGGTGAGCCCAGTCTCAGAGCAATATGTGCCGGCTCTGCAATTATGGAAGCCTCCTCGGAAAGTGAGATGATGCCCATGGTCTGCCCCTGCCTTCCCTTGAGGGCCGTCCGCGATATCGTTGATCGTTCTATCTTGACCAGCTGAGATGTGGGTGACATTACAACAGTCTAACGTGTCTCGAAACCAGAGGAAGGCTAACCTCACTAAAAAATGCCCGCCAGAAGTCGGAAGTGTCGGCCTACGGGTGGCAAACTAAAAATTGACACTACGCAATTACGTCCGAGTGAAATGTCTCGCCCGAATGTCTCTCGTGCTAGGAACAGCTCTGACTACCTAGTTTCCGAATGCCGCTCTTGTTCGGAACAGCTCTGACTAGGTAGTTTCCGAATGTCTGTCGTGCCTGGAACAGCTCTGATGGGCGCAACGACAAGCACATGTCCGAAAACTCGCTGAGTGGATGCCGTCTGCGAACATGTCTGGTTTGTGCGGGAATGGCCCGGGGAAAACGAAATGACCAATATATTGAAGTGAGGATTTAAAGCAGCCATGAGCAGGACGTGACGATTTCCCTCGGTGAGCCCAGATCCAGGGCGTTATGTGTCGGCCCTGCAACTATGGAAGCAACCTTCGATGGCGGAAAATGCTATGGACTGTCCCTGCCTTCCTTTGAGGGATGACCGTTGTCTTCGACCGTTCAACCTTGGCCAGCATGGTTGTAGATGGCACCACAAAAGTGAGAGTCTCCCAGGTATGCTACCTGGTCAAAAAAGCACGCTAAAGTCGATGTGTTGGCCTACGGGTTTCGGCCCAAGGGCGCATAACAGACACACCGCAATGACATCTGAAAAAACACTCCGGATGAACGAAAAGAAGAAGAAGAAATTAGCAAAGTTGTATAAGTTTACATTCGTCAGTCGTCACAACAAGGTAGCAGGGTGACAGAAGTTTACATTCGCCAGTCGTTACAACAAGATATCTGGAGGATTGAAGTTTACACTGGTTAGTAGTACCAACAATATAGTAGGAGGATTGAAGTTTACATTATCAGTAATCAGTAGCACCTTTCCGTCTTGACAGACGATAGTTTGGTACATTGTGCTTCAAAAAGGCTTAATAACTATGACCCATGGCGGTGGCGATTGTGGCTGATAAGGCCAATTCGTGCTGCAAATGTTTGTCCACAGTGGAAGCATGTGAAAACATGGTCATTTCCACCATCATGCACCATCTTACGTCTCTCGCGCTCAGTGTGTGCTTTATCTGCAATCATTTTCTCCTTTGTCTTTATTCCATTTCTGATAGTTGCCCTTCATGCAACACGTTCAGCGGCAACTTGCTCCCAATGTGCATTATCAATGCCTGTATCAATCATGTCCCGCTTACACGCATCTTTGTATCGTAGTAGAGGTCGACCCTGAGATCTCCTACCCGTCTGTAATTCACCAAAAAAGATATCCTTGAGTATTCTACCATCATTCATCCTCCTAACGTGTTCTATCCATCCAAGTCTACGAAGACTGAGCATGGAATACACCGTCACACAACCTGATATTTTCCAATACTTCAGTATTTATGATTTTGTCTTGCCATTTAATACCAAGTATTCTTCACAGACACCGCATAAGAAAGCTGTTTAAACGTTTCTCTTGGTGTGAGTAAGTTGTCCAGGTTTCACTGCCATAAAGAAGAATACTAAGGACACAGCCATGGTAGACGAGGACTTTTGTTTTAGCAGTAAGCTTCCTGTTCTCCCAGACTCTTTTTGCTAACATGTTCATTGTTGTTGCTGCCTTAAAAATCCCGATGTCGATTTCCTGATCTAGACATAATTTGCAATACCTCTGATCCTAAACATGTAAAATGGTCTACTATCTCCAGTTCGGCGTCGTCAATAAAGATTGATGGTACCTCATGTGTACCTTGTGACATAATCTGTGTCTTATTTTTGCAAATTGTTAAACTAAATTCAAAACAAGCATGGGATAATGCAGATAGTATATGTCATTCTTCCTCAGAATAAGTCGTAATTACAGCATCAAAGCAAACAGCAACTTTCTGATCTGTACCCTCCTAATTTTGGTCTTGGCCTTCAATCTCTAAGCATTATTGAGGCCGCCATCTAGGCGTGAGTGAATGTATATACCGGCATCCTGATCACGAAAGGCATATTTCAGTAGAAGTGAAAAGTATATTCCAAAGAGGGTAGGAACAAGTACACAACCTTGCTTAATTTCACTCTTGATTTCAAACTCTTCTGAAGTTGCAACATCAAACTTGATTATACCCTTCATGCCTGTATGGAACGATTCCACAATGGACAGAATAGTTTGGTTGGCAGCCAGTCTTCTTTAGTGCTTTGAACAGACCTCACGACTGACCAAATCAAATGCCTTTGTGAGGTCGATGAAGGCAATAAACAGTGGTTGATTTTGTTCCTGACATTTTTCTTGCATTTGTCGCAATGAGAATATCATATCAATGGTAGACAGGTTCTGTCGGAAGCCGCACTGTGATTCGGGGTAGACTTGATCTCCCAGGACTTAAAGTCTGCGCAGAACAATTCTGGCAAATACTTTCCCAACAATACGCAGAAGTGAGATACCCCTATAGTTGTTACAGTCGTTATCAGTAATCACAAAAATATAAAAGGGTGACTGAAGTTTACACTGATCAATCGTTACGACACAATAGCAGGTGGGGTGATGTTTACCCTGGTCAGTCGTCACAACAGTATAGCAGGAGTACTGAAGTTTACATTCGTTAGTCATCATAAAAATATAAAAGGGTGTCCGAAGTTTACATTGGTCAGTCGTTACAATAATATAGCAGGGGGATTGAAGTTTACATTCGTCAGTCATCACAAAAATATAAAAGTGTGTCCGAAGTTTATATTGGTCAGTCGTTACAATAATATATCAGGGGATTGAAGTTTACATTCGTCAGTCATCACAAAAATATAAAAGTGTGTCCGAAGTTTACATTGGTGAGTCGTTACAATAATATAGCAGGGGGATTGAAGTTTACTTTCGTCAGTCATCACAAAAATATAAAAGTGTGTCCGAAGTTTACATTGGTGAGTCGTTACAATAATATAGCAGGGGGATTGAAGTTTACTTTCGTCAGTCATCACAAAAATATAAAAATGTGTCCGAAGTTTACATTGGTGAGTCGTTACAATAATATAGCAGGGGGATTGAAGTTTACTTTCGTCAGTCATCACAAAAATATAAAAGTGTGTCCGAAGTTTACATTGGTGAGTCGTTACAATAATATAGCAGGGGGATTGAAGTTTACTTTCGTCAGTCATCACAAAAATACAAAAGTGTGTCCGAAGTTTACATTGGTGAGTCGTTACAATAATATAGCAGGGGGATTGAAGTTTACTTTCGTCAGTCATCACAAAAATACAAAAGTGTGTCCGAAGTTTACATTGGTGAGTCGTTACAATAATATAGCAGGGGGATTGAAGTTTACATTCGCCAGTCATCACAACAAGATGTTGGAGGATTGACGTTTACATTCGTCAGTGGACATAACTGATAAGAAGAGTGCTTTAATGTCTATTTCACAATCACCATGAAAAAAAGACAAAAGGAATGAACGTATTTACATAACAATATAGAGCATTGAACAGTGCATCTAGTTATAATTAATTTCACTACTCAACGTTTATATAGACCTTGTGCATTGTACAAGGCCTTGATATAGCTTGTGCATTGTTCCAACATGATATAAATCGATTGTACCCGCCGGCATGTGAAACTGATAGTGTCTCATTTTAAAGCGTTGTTTTTGGTTTGCAACATTGGGTTTGCTCGAACCCATTTGTGTTATTAAGTTATTTCGCTATATTTCTCTCTCTCTCTCTCTCTCTCTCTCTCTCTCTCTCTCTCTCTCTCTCTCTCTCTCTCTCTCTCTCTCTCTCTCTCTCTCTCAACACACACACACACACACAAACAAACACACACACGTACATATATGTATGTATGTAACTGTAACTATCCGCCTTTTGGAGCTTCCATATATATATATATATATATATATATATATATATATATATATATATATATATATATATATATATGCGTGTGTGAGTGTGTGCATGTCTGTGTGTATATATATGTGTGTATATATATATATATATATATATATATATATATATATATATATATATATATATATATATATATATATATATATATATGCTGAAGCTCCGAAAGGCGCACAGTTACAGAATTGATTTACTGATCCGGCAGCTTCTGCAGCTTGTCTTGTTCCAGACGAATTGGTGTTACCTTACCTCTGGAGTAAACTAGGCAGGACGAGAGCAGGATCATGCTGCATAGGCAATGGCCAACACATGAGCTCTAAATTCAGCCCAGGCTTTGTGCTATGTAGGGGTATAACTCCATTTCACAAACTATCGTCTGTCAAGATGACACGGTGCTAGTCATATATATATATATATATATATATATATATATATATATATATATATATATATATATATATATATATATATACACACATACACACACACACTCACACACTCACACACACACACACGCAGACATTTATATATATATATATATATATATATATATATATATATATATATATATATATATATATATATATATATATAATCTAAGTTTATCTACAGGTTGGTTATGCGTCCGTTTGCAATGCTTGTGTACTTGTTTAAGTTATGCTGGTCAATTGTCAAGAATGTTTGACGGGCCTTCGTGCCCATTTCTCAACCCTTTTAAAATACAAGTTCATTCGTTCGTTTGTTCATTAATTCATTTCCGTTTCCCTTCCCCTTGGAATGATCATAAACATTCCAATTAACACAATTTAGTACAATGGACAAATAAGACAACTTTGAAAAGATAAGATAAAATTGATATGCCAAATCGAGCGACAGTTAGGGCTATAAATCGATCAGATAAAATTATGATAACACCCATATTGGCATGCATGATGTTTACGTAAGCTTTGTCGTAATAGAGTCTATTCTAATTTGATTTTATGTAAATTATCTAAACGATCTTAAATCCAGAACCAACTCGCTTTCTTCCTTACATACCGTATTCAGCTATGGAGGTCACAAAATAATTTAAACTGGCAGAAATGTGCCCTTATCTGACAATGTAAAACTGACTGTGCCTGCTTCGGAGAATTTATCTGCGATTATCGTTGGCTATTTTGCCCCTGGAAGTAGAAACTGAGATATGACATGGACAATTCTCCCCTCCCTGCCAACCTTTCCTAGCCATAAATGGTGTCTAAGCGGTACAGGCGCATCCGAAAACAACTTGCAATTTCCGGTCTGGATTCCCCTGACCAATATGGAACATGAATGATTACTTCATGAATTCGTCCCAGTTTTGCTTCCACTTGTATTATATTATCTGCTGTCTCCTAGTTTATCTTGTCTATTCTTTATCTTTTTATTTCTATGCATTATGTTCCTTTCTGCGCAGGAAATAATCAGCACGCTTCCGTCAACTCTCTCTCTTAATTTACCGGAATAATGCTATCTGTTTGGTTTTTACACGTGTTTCATGACCTTCCGGATTCTTCCTTTATTAGAGAAAATCAGTGTCTTATCAGGGATCTTTGATCGTCATTCTTTTGCCAACTTGCAGGGAAACACATGTATTCATAGCAGACAGTATTTGACAGATAGTGTTAAATTGCCGTCGCAATGGGATTAGGAATGCAATTCGTAATCCTGCATACCGCAAACTATGGCAAACTAATGAACGTAAACTTACCAAGAAACCATAAACAGTCAACAACAACACACACACACACAAAACCAAAAAAAAAAAAAATTCATGGGTTGAGTGCAACGCCCTGTAAAGGATATGTAACTAGCTTGTCCATAATATCCATAATAGAAACAGCTTTAGAGATGTTGAGTGTTAGATATTTACATATTCTAGCCACTTAGAAAGCAATGGCAAACTTCTGAACATAACATTGCCAGAAATCTCAAACTGCCAATAAGGTCAGGATGTGACTGAAGCGTCCTGTAAAGGATATGTAGTTAGACATCGGAAAGAGCAGGCCTTTACACTGATGCCCTGGCAAAGCTGTTAAAAAAGAATATCTACCCACGGGTCCATTACCTCAAGTGGAATTTGTCTAGAGGAAGTGCGCTTTACACATAAGCATGCAGAAATCTGACACACTGACCGTTGAGAAACACTTCACCCGGAAGAGTAACGAAGTATCGTAGTAAGAATGACTTCAACTAAAAAACCTTACTTTTTTTTTTTCGGGGGTGAATTTATTCTGAAAAAGTAAAGAACAAGTGTATCATTTTTAAATGAAGTCACCACTGCGTTCAATGCAAGTCCTTCAGCTCCAATAAAGTGCTTAGATATGTGTAGAAAAAATTCTCTTGGTTACTACTCGTTGTGCCTGACTCGGTCGTGAACAGTTTGTCACATAAGTCACGCCGTTTTGAAACTTCCTATGTCTTCCTATATATATATATATATATATATATATATATATATATATATATATATATATATATATATATATATATATATATATATATATATATATACACACACACACACACACGTGGGTAGGTCAGAAAGTTATGCACCACAATTATTATCTATTTAATCGTTAAAAGCATACAAATTAAATTTAGTCACAATGTTCATGTACATGTGCAGCAAACATTTCTACTTCTCAATCCCCATCAACTTTAATTACTTTATGCCATCTTGAAACAAGAACATGTATCCTAGATCTATACCACATTTTGTCATGTTCTCATAGCCATTTCTTCACTGCATTAATCCCTCTCTTGTTATCTTCAATCTTTTCCCAACGGATAGCATTCTAAAGGGGACCAAAAGATGGAAATTAGCCGGTGGTAGGTCTGGACTGCGCGAGAATTGGTAGCGGTTCTCGCCGAGTTGGTAACTTAATAAGTATGTGAGCCGGTCGCGCAGAAAGCAATGGTAAACTACTGAGCGTAATCTTGCCAAGAAATCAACAATCAGCTGAAAGATGCTGACGTTGACAGCGATGTCCCGTAAAAGACATGCGAACCAAAAAAAAGGTCTGGCCTATAAGGTAGATGGGACAGTACGTTCTACAACATTGTGTCGATTGCCTCCCTTGTTTGCAAACTTGTGTGAGGATTGGGGTTGTGAAGGAGAAGCAATTGCAGAAACAAAAACTCTGCGCCCAGCGTCTTACTGTGCTTCTATCGACTGCAACAATGCCATAAACATCACACAGATGTTTGTGAATGTTAACAACAGTTTCTTTCTCTCATTCATTCATTCAGTAGCATGTCCTTTGCAGAACCTCCCTCCCATAACAACCTTCCCGAAAACCTCTCGATCAAATGCAAGATGTCCCGCGTCCGATACACCAATCTGGAGATCATCCACCACATCCTGCACCCATCTTCTCTTTAGCCTTCCTATTCCTCTCTTCCCAGGCATATACCACTCCATTATTGTTCTCTCCAAACTTTTGTGACGTTTCAAGTGACCAAAATATTTATATTTTCTTTGTTTTATCGTCTTTAATAGCCAACCTTCTTCACTATTCAGCTCTCGAATTATGGATGCATTTGTTCTTTTCTTTATCCAAGATATTCTTAGAACTCATCTATAACATTTATATTCAAAGGTATTTATGCACTGTTCAGCGGGTTTAGTAAGTGCCCAGGACTCACAGGCGTTTGTTGCAATGGAAAAAGATGCATACTCTTAAAAATCAGATTTTTGTAGTTCTATCTATCCCTCTCCACAATTTATTCAGTTGTTTTAGTCTTTGAAGAGCAATAGATATTCATCTTTTCACTTCTTTCATTGTGTCACCATTGTTGGTAATCAATGATCCAAGATATTCAGAATTTTTCCACCACCTCCAATTTTTCCTCATTAACATGTATTTCTTTCTCCATAGTAGTTGTTTCTGTATGCATTATCTTTGTTTTTGCTATGTTAAAATATAAGTTGTGATTTTCACTATTCAATTGGGTTGAGGTTATTAGGTTTTCTATACCATTCTGTGTTGTGGATAGCAATACTGTGTCATCAGCATACCGAATCTCTGATATGTCATGACCACCGATATTTAGGGCATCATGTAGCTCCCAGTTTATATCATCTCTGACATTTCTCATGATATTTTCGGCGTACAGGTTAAAAAAATAGGGGGACAGCACACAGCCCTGACGGACTCCTAGCTTGACGTCAAACCAATCTGATGTCTCGCCATCTATTCTAACCGCTGCTTATTGGTCTAGATAGAGCATTTTTATTAGCTTTATTACATGTGATGGAAAGCCCATATTCCTCATGATTTCCCAAAGTTTCTGACGTTGTACACAGTCACATGCATTTAAATAAACAACAAAACATGAGAATAGGTAACGATTGCACACAAATGGCTAATGAAAGTATATACAACTGAAAGAAAGAGATAAACAACATTCTTCGTCATGTAATGAGAAGAGGGGTGTTTGAAAACATCGTGACGACCGGAAAGATCAGTGAGAGAAGAGGCAGAGGCATACAGAGAGAAGTGATAATAGATTGACTGAGACTGAGGTGCGGAGCGATGTCATCAGCAGAGTTAGTCCAGGGCACCTAGGACAGAGATTTGTGGAGAGAGATAGACTCCAGGCAAGGCACATGATGATGATTCATGACATAAAAACACTTTCCTGCTCTACTAGGGCAGATTTTAGACACAAGACATCCCATCTGTAAATGATGTGAAAGGAGGGGCTCTCAACTATCGACAATTCAAGAAATTAAATGTTGGAGAGGTTGAACTTTAGGCCCGAGATGGTCGACTTCCTTGCACCGGGGTTTACCATCTAACTCGGTCTCTCTCTCTCTCTCTCTCTCTCTCTCTCTCTCTCTCTCTCTCTCTCTCTCTCTCTCTCTCTCTCTCTCTCTCTCTCTCTCTCTCTGTAGAACGGCAAACCACCTGACAAGAGAATTGCATAAAAGCACAAACTTCGTACCTCCAGCGATGACCGTTGGAGTCTCCAGAAACATTGCACTTGTGGTATGAAAGGCATAGTCCGAAAACGTCGAAGCGCGAGGCATGATCACTTCTTCAGAGACCTACCTGTTCATCGTCTTTAAACTGTTTTTTCTCCCCGAGGTATTATGCGAATAACCAGATACGGGTCATTGTCAGAGGTGCACGTGTTGCCTCTGACGGTGGGAGACACCTACAGGTGTCACTTATCAGCTACCGCCCGCCTCAAGCTGGGCAGCCCCCGGCCAATTGGGTGCTGATCCGCCACAGCCTGCCTGCTTCAATGGGTGTTTGCGGCTAGGACACAATCTGCATCACAGGCTGTAAAACCAAAGAACCAGGTACTAATAAAAAGAAAAATAGAAACGCCAAGCTACGGCTTGCAACCAGGAACGTAAGAACCATGTGTCCAGGATTTTCCACTGACGTTACCGATATTGACGATGTGAGAAAAACGGCTGTTATTGATGCTGAACTCAATCGTCTTAACATTGATATTTCTGGCCTGCAGGAGACTCGCCTCGCTGAGGAAGAGTCATTCAGGGAAAACAATTACACCCTTTTTTTAAAAGGGGTTGAGGGCAGGCAGAAAAAAGGCAACATGGCGTGGGCTTTGCAGTGAAGAATTCGCTACTGGGAATGATTGAAATTCCAGCAGGAGGTAATGAAAGACTATTATCCCTGCGCTTGGCACCCTCTTGTGGTTTTGCCACCATTATTACTGCATATGCACCGACACTCGATTCCTCTGATGATGTGAAGGATTCGTTCTATGAGGAGTTAGACTCCGTGATCAAGGCAGTTGCAAAATCCGATTACATTTATATGCTCCGTGATTTCAATGCTCGTGTGGACAAGGACTCGAGTTAATAGCCAGTGTGCCTTTGAAAATGCAACATCGGTCGCTTGAATGAAAATGGGCAAAGGCTGCTGGAGCATTGTACCAAAAATGACCAATGTATTACAAACTCCTTTGTTAAAACAAAAGAGCTGCATAAGGTCACATGGAAACATCCAAGATCCGGCCATTGGCACCAGCTGGACTTCATCACCACACGGAGACAACATCTGAACCATACATCGTTGACCCGAAGTTACCACAGTGCTGACTGTGATACGGATCATTCTTTGGTTGTTGCAAGCGTTAGATTGAGACCAAAGAGAATCTACACAGCTAAACACAAATCTAACCCCAACATTAATATTAATAACACTCACGATCCTCAAAAGTGCTTTGAGTTTCAACAGCAACTTGAAGACGCTTTCACTGATGTACCAGAAAATTGTACAGTAAGTGAAAAGTGGGGTAAACTTAAGGAAACTCTTTATAAAACTGCTGTAGGGGATTACGGCACTGTGGATCATAAGAGGCAGGACTGGTTTGCGGCAAACAGCCATACACTGCAGCCCTTGATTGATAAGAAGAAGATATATTTCTTAAGAAACAAGGAAAGACCAACGCGTAACACTCTCAGTGAGCTGAAGCAAGCTAGGAAGGTTGTGCAAAACGCTGCCAGGCAGTGTGCAAATGACTATTGGATCAAATTATGTGAGTCCATTAAAAATGCAAGTGATAAGGGAAACATCAGAAGCATGCATGAAGGGATAAAGAAAGCCTGTGGTCCAATGTTCAAAATAAGTGCACCATTGAAAACCTTGACTGGAGAAATCATCACTGATAAGAAACAGCAGATGGATAGATTGGTAGAGCAATATTTGGAGCTTTACTTAAGTGAGACCAAACTAGCGGATGATGCCCTCAACGCCATAGAGGCCCTACCAAGTCTTGACCACCTGGACACACTTCCCACCATAACAGAAGTTAAGTGTGCTATAAATGAACTTGCATCTGGCAAGGCTCCAGGTAAGGATAGGATTCCAATAGAGGTTATCAGAAGAGGGCAAGACACACTCGCTCTACAGATCCACCAGCTAATAGAGCTATGCTGACGAGAAGGACAAGTCCCACAGGATTACAAAGATTTAAGCATCATAACACTGTACAAGAACAAGGGCGATCGGAGCGACTGCAGCAACTATAGGGGTATCTCACTTCTGTGTATTGTTGGAAAAGCATTTGCCAGAATTGTTCTGCGCAGACTTCAAGTCCTAGGAGATCAAGTCTACCCCGAATCATCACAGTGTGGCTTTCGACAGAACCGGTCTAATATTGATATGATATTCTCATTGCGACAAATGCAAGAAAAATGCCGTAACAGAATCAATCACTGTTTATTGCCTTCATCAACCTCACAAAGGCATTTGATTTGGTCAGTCGTGAGGGTCTGTTCAAGGCACTAAAGAAGATTGGCTGCCACCCAAATCTTCTGTCCATTCTGGAATCGTTCCACACAGGCATGAAGGGTACAATCAAGTTTGATGGTGCAACTTCAGAAGAGTTTGAAATCAAGAGTGGAGTTAAGCAAGGCTGTGTACTAGCTCCCACCCTCTTTGGAATATACTTTTCACTTCTACTGAAATATGCCTTTCGTGATCAGGATGGTGGTATATACATTCACTCACGCTCAGATGGCGGCCTCTACAATGGTCAGAGATTTAAGGCCAAAACCAAAATTAGGAGGGTACTGATCAGAGAGTTGCTTTTTGCAGATGATGCTGCAGTTTCGACCCACTCTGAGGAAGAATTACAAGGTCTACTATCTGCATTCTCCAATGCTTGTTCTGAATTTGGTTTAACAATTAGCAAAAAGAAGAAACAGATTATGTCACAAGTTGCACATGGGGTACCATCAATCTTTATTGACGACGCCGAACTGGAGATAGTAGACCATTTTACATATCTAGGATCAGTGGTAAATAGCAAATTATCCCTCGATCAGGAAATCAACACCCGGGTTGGTAAGGCGGCAACAACAATGAACAGGTTAAGAAAAAGAGTCTAGGAGAACAGGAAGATTACTGCCAAAACAAAAATCTTTGTCTATCAAGCCTGTGTCCTTAGTACTCTTGTTTATGGCAGTGAAGCCTGGATAACTTACTCACA
>OY992882.1:94211132-94238632 GCA_963921405.1 Cepaea hortensis | reverse complement strand
CCGTCCGTCCGTCCGTCCGTCCGTCCGTCTGTCTGTCTGTCTGTCTGTCTGTCTGTCTGTCTGTCTGTCTGTCTGTCTGTCTGTCTGTCTGTCTGTCTGTCTGTCTGTCTGAATTTTCATTTCATATAGTGTTAACATTTATGGTTCAGTCCTTTTATAATGTTGAGGCACAATCATTGCTGTTTTACCTAAAGCAGTTAAGGATGTACCTCTTGTAAATGAACGTGATTTCTAAGTAATTATAATCCACATACAAACATGTTACATGTTCTTTGCAAGACGTTACAATCAACCTCAACTGCCAGGTTGATTTATTTTGCAATTTTACGTTCAGCAGTTTGCCTGATCTCTGTGGCTAAGGGCTTGCGAACGCGGTTTGTGAGCCCGTATACCCGGGTTCGAAAAACGGCGGTGCTGGTTTTTTTCGAAAAAGATATAGGAGCCGGTCGTTCAGAAAGCAATGGCAAACTACTGAACGTAACATTTGCCAGGAATCACGAACAGCGAAAATGCTGGGTTTGACTGCTACGTCCTGTGAAGGACATGCAACTTTATACATATACATCTATATATATATATATCATATATTTTTGAAGGGAGTGGGAGATCACTGTGGTGCATGCCCCATTTCTAATCAAAGAAGTTGGGCCCCATCCTCTTCTATCTTCAATAACCCCAGAATATGACCCTCAAGTTATCTGCAGGCCTCGTCTTATTTAATTTAGTCTAGGAGATATAGATTATGGCCCTGGTGAGAATAATAAATACCAACTGGGATTCTGCCCCTTCTCCAAAGATTCTTATAGCTCTTGAGCCCCCCTTTTGTTTATCAAATCTGAGGAAAGTCTGGAGAATTCTCTCAGCCTGATTTATGTTAAGAAAGCATGGATATTGAGCAGTTGATAGACCTAGTCTTTCCTCCCCATTTTTAGTATTTCATCCTGATTGAATTTGTTTTTAAACAATTAAACACATAACCAATCACAATAGATCTTGACCACATGATGTACACATTAAATGGTGAATCACAGATAGGTTGAACTAATAAATCAACATAAGATCAGTGACAGTTAATTATTTATTGAATGGGCCTGTGTCTTCTGGCCTGGTAAATACACTTTCTCTTGTGGGTTGCACAAGATAAATTAGAAAAATGCATATAGGACCAATGTCACAGACCATCAACAAATAAGCATCAATACATGAGATATCAATAAGAGTGGAAACATGGTATACATTTGAATGTTGTACATGTTAAGTGTGAAGATGATGAATCTACATTTAGGTATCAGTTCTTGAAAACTGAGTGTTGTGTGTTTTCTTTCTAAGAGAGAGATAACCTTAGGATTTAGAGGATTAGGATAGGTCTGGGTCCATTGACTGATGGATCCACTTCAGGTCTGCCCGTGTAGCTCCTCTGAAGGCCTCCCCATACTCTGCTCAGGGCCAAGTCATCCTCCATCTAAAGTGCTGTTCATCTCTTTCTCTCTCGGCTCTGGTTTGGTTGGTTGGCCAGTTGGTTGCCAGTTAGATGCCAATTGGTTGTCAATGGGCTGCCACCAAGACTTCTCTGTGTACAATTCACATAAACATATACAATCCCATCAATGCAATATTCTAGAAGTAGGTCAGAAGAAACCTAAATTCCTGAAGTACCCCTCTCTTCTTTTCTCTAATCTAGTGTTGGGTTAATTTGGGGTGGTCAGAGTTTATCACACTGTACGCCTTGTCTCAGTTGGTTCCTGCTGTATGTAAGTTCTCATTGGACCTGGGGTCAGTGAGACGTGTACAGTAAGACAGTGACAAGAGTGAGGAGGTGTCAAGATGCATGTAAATAAATGACATACATTTATAACATTTCTATCACTCAATTGGGTTTGTAGTGTGTATAAATGATTCTCTGTGTTTTCCCAATTAACCAACTTCTTCTTCTTCTTCTGTGTATAATAACTCCTTTCCCATTATCTGTTGTTGTTGTGTTGAGTGTTGGGTGGTGTGGTGTTGAGTGTTGGGTGGTGTGGGGTTGTGTTTTTAAGTTGTGTTGAGTAATGAGTTAAGTCAACTTCTGGTGGTGGAGTTCTGCGAAGCACAACTTTTCAGATGTAATGCAGTTCATAAGTGCCCTTATCTAATTAAAATTTGACACAAATATAAATATTTATTCCATCAAACCCTATTTATTCAATAGATGAAGGAGAAAGGGAAGATTTGATTTCTCTTTCAGCTTTCTAAATTGAAAATAGACATAGATAAGTCTGTTTTAGAACAAGTCACTCATTCTAGTACACGAACTGTTATTTTAGCTGTAGATAGTGATAGCATTTTAAGCAGTGGTTCAGAGGAAATGCACAAGATTGCCTTAGAATCATCACTTCGTACAGTTGTCCAGAATAGAATGTAGTAGTATTATGCACTTCTTAAAGTTAATAATTATCTTTAAGAATATCAGAGATTGCAGTATTGGAAGAGAATAGTAGATTGTCAGTTTGCCCGGGAATCGGCTTTGCGTCGTCAGAATCTAACAGTCGAGCATTTTACATTTCAGAGGTATTAATTTATAATAATACAATTCAATTGACATTACCATTACTTGATACTTGATACAACTGGTCATCAGTCTAATCTAAGGATTAACAAGCCTACCTCGGATTCAGACATTCTGCCTTCCCTATTTGAAAATCGGTCACACTAGCTTTCACGTCTGTTCATCAGGCAGTTTGCAGAAAGAGTGCGCGATTAACATATTCTAAGCGGGTTTTCAAATGGAGGCGTTGTCACGTGTCTCTTTTTATCCAATGATCTCTTGGGCCTTGGCTGATGAAATCTTTCCCAGAATTGACGTCATCTGTCACTTGTTCAGTTCCAGTTTTGATGGTGCGTCAGTTTTAAGCTCTGGTTTCAGTTTTGAGTTTTGCTCCGTCAATTGTTTTACACTTTCTCCTCTTCTTGGCGTGCATTCTTGGCAACTGAATAATGGTGGATAGTGGTTATGCCACAATATATATATATATTACACACACAATTTAAAAACAGTTCTTACAGTTTGCCTTTAATTTCTGAACAAGATGTCAAGGTTGATATCCAACTGACTGTAGGGGTTGATATCGCTACCCAACAGCCAGCCAAGTTGGACGTGTAAGAGCTAGGTATGAAACAAAACATGTGGATATCGGAAACCCGGTACTAGAGCATCGAAATACCTGCTCCAAATATTGGCCTTGCGTTATTTAAGTGTTAACAGATTCAATGCCAAATAATATGTAAATTTGGACCAACCACAAATGGATGGAGGAAAATGGGAAGCAAGGTTTATCACAGTTATTACTTAATAGTTGTTAATATGGCAGCAGACATGCTGTATTATATTTCAAATTAAAGGGGGTTGTAAAGGGAAAAACTACTGTATTCTTTATATAAACTATAGTTTGATTTATAAGCCCATGGCAGTTACGGAAAATTTGAATAAGACGATTTATCAACCAGTAGCATTTAATCAGTTAATAACCAGCACAAGAGGGTTTTGAAGATGCATGGCCGTCTACACCAATCAGCAAAACGCGCAAATGAAGTAAACAACAACAACAAAATACTAACATAACTTTTTCGGTATACTTTTAAAATTGTATAAACAATAACTGGCTATTTTTTCTCCACCAGTTACAAGGTTCAGTTCTCCAAGTTCATGCATGACTGGCTGTAAGTCAAGAAGTGACGAGGTTGTGTTTGCCCGATTTGCTCTCCTTCACGATAAATGATATGGCTGCGGGAAACATAACGCAGGAATATCAATCCGTCATTCAGACAACTGTGAGGAATCTGTCCGGCTACACAGGCAATGCAGCGGTCAGTCTTCTTGCTGCTGCCATGGACTTCGGAGTTAATGAGTCTACTAAACAGGATGATGCTCACACTTATACACTTCAGAGCATAGCTTCAACAGAGAATGTTATTCTCGAAGACTATGATGATATTGAGCACATATCTGGTGAACCATGGCGGAACTATTCATGTCAACATTTAGAGGTAAGTACGAAACCGGGATCTTCAAGTCCGAACATGGGGGGAAAATGCATTAGTAGTCCGGAAACAGTTAGTTCTCCAAGATATTAATGGCTCGCCTGCCTATACGCTATGTTGGCCAGTTAGAAATAAACGACTCCTTTTTCATGCCGACTCTGTGGCGAAGGGTTTCCAAACACAATTTGCAACTCCGCCTACCACGTTTGAAGCACACCTGCGGGCAATTTACCAGCAGAACGCATTGCGTTTGTTTTCATAAAATGGTATGTGTATCGGCCGGTCAGAAAACAATGGCAAATTGCCGAACAGTAAACTTCCCAAGAAATCACAAACAGCCAAAAATGCAGGGGTTGACTACGACGTCCTGTAAAGGACTAACTTTGTTCATGCTATGAGACGTATTAGATGGACGTTGCTAATACTCTATTTTTGACCGATAGGACTCGCTGCGTGATTTTGTCAATATTATCACGGCCGCCTTTACTCAAAAGGGCATGTTGTGGTATACAGCTTATGCTTCGTTGACCTAGAAGCTCATGTCACCGAAATAAAATTCCCGCTTCATAGCGGATTTGAATATTTGACCACCGGATTGGCAGGCCAGCGTGGTAGGCACCCCTCTACCGCGGCTCGCATAGTCACTACACATAAGCGTACAATTCGTTATTTGCTGGTCAATTTCAGGGAGCTAATATGCAGATTGCTAAACGTTATAAAGGCATTGCCTTGCACACATATAAGTTCAGTTGAAATAAGAAAATAAAAGAAGAACAATTATAACTCTTTCAACTTCTTCCTCTTCATATTAATCATCTCATTATTCTCCTCGTCATCATTTCCTCTCCCACAACAACTTCTGTCTGTCTGTCTGTCTGTCTGTCTGTCTGTCTGTCTGTCTGTCTGTCTGTCTGTCTGTCTGTCTGTCTGTCTGTCTGTCTGTCTGTCTGTCTGTCTGTCTGTCTGTCTGTCTGTCTGTCTGTCTGTCTGTCTGTCTGTCTGTCTGTCTGTCTGTCTGTCTGTCTGTCTGTCTGTCTGTCTGTCTGTCTGTCTGTCTGTCTGTCTGTCTGTCTGTCTGTCTGTCTGTCTGTCTGTCTGTCTGTCTGTCTGTCTGTCTGTCTGTCTGTCTGTCTGTCTGTCTGTCTGTCTGTCTGTCTGTCTGTCTGTCTGTCTGTCTGTCTGTCTGTCTGTCTGTCTGTCTGTCTGTCTGTCTGTCTGTCTGTCTGTCTGTCTGTCTGTCTGTCTGTCTGTCTGTCTGTCTGTCTGTCTGTCTGTCTGTCTGTCTGTCTGTCTGTCTGTCTGTCTGTCTGTCTGTCTGTCTGTCTGTCTGTCTGTCTGTCTGTCTGTCTGTCTGTCTGTCTGTCTGTCTGTCTGTCTGTCTGTCTGTCTGTCTGTCTGTCTGTCTGTCTGTCTGTCTGTCTGTCTGTCTGTCTGTCTGTCTGTCTGTCTGTCTGTCTGTCTGTCTGTCTGTCTGTCTGTCTGTCTGTCTGTCTGTCTGTCTGTCTGTCTGTCTGTCTGTCTGTCTGTCTGTCTGTCTGTCTGTCTGTCTGTCTGTCTGTCTGTCTGTCTGTCTGTCTGTCTGTCTGTCTGTCTGTCTGTCTGTCTGTCTGTCTGTCTGTCTGTCTGTCTGTCTGTCTGTCTGTCTGTCTGTCTGTCTGTCTGTCTGTCTGTCTGTCTGTCTGTCTGTCTGTCTGTCTGTCTGTCTGTCTGTCTGTCTGTCTGTCTGTCTGTCTGTCTGTCTGTCTGTCTGTCTGTCTGTCTGTCTGTCTGTCTGTCTGTCTGTCTGTCTGTCTGTCTGTCTGTCTGTCTGTCTGTCTGTCTGTCTGTCTGTCTGTCTGTCTGTCTGTCTGTCTGTCTGTCTGTCTGTCTGTCTGTCTGTCTGTCTGTCTGTCTGTCTGTCTGTCTGTCTGTCTGTCTGTCTGTCTGTCTGTCTGTCTGTCTGTCTGTCTGTCTGTCTGTCTGTCTGTCTCATTGATGACTCTATTTAGTAATTATTTTTCAGGCGTTCATTTGTTTATTGCCAGCAACACACACACACACACTCACACACACACACACACACACACACACACACTCACACACACACGTAACACACACACACACACATAACACACACACACACAGAGAAAAAAACACGCACTCACACACACACACACACAGTGAGAAAGAAAGAAAGAGAGAGAGAGAGAGAGAGAGAGAGAGAGAGAGAGAGAGAGAGAGAGAGAGAGAGAGAGAGAGAGAGAGAGAGAGAGAGAGAGAGAGAGAGAGAGATATCCGAGTCATTAACTTATAGATAATTCTTCAGTCTGTTGTGTCACAATCAATAACAATGATCATCGTTAAATGCCTTCTCGTCCCTAGTGGGCGATCATGTGTCTCCACATCTTTCAAAGTACACCATTTCGTGGACATAGACAAGATGCTTTAAAGAAACTTCGCTCATTTTCGTCCTTGTTCTTTTAATAAATCTTTCAATGCGTCAGAGCACCTCAGTTTTTCTGGTTTTAGATTTAGGGGGGAAAATGACGATTGCTACGGTGCTAGTAATATTTACGGTGCTTTATAATGTTGGTGATATGTTGTCATTGTATTACAACATATTTATTAGCTTACTCATTTGGTTAATCGAACGAGCGAACGAAAATCTTTATTTTCAAAGGGTTAAGAATCGGGCACGCTGACATTCTGCCCTTCTTCTCTATTTCCTCTCATACATTCGTTCAATCAACATCACTTATGAAGCAACTTTTTGACAACAAAAGAACAATAAGCATTAAAACGCGCGAAAAATAATCAATAACAAATGACTCACTGAGGCAATGTTTAACATGGGCATTATAAATGTTTTTGTTAATGGGGGAATGTAGTCTGTACTGAGGTAGTGTAATCAATCTCTGAAGCCTCAAGGGGTTGTTTCGGTTGCTAATTTACTAATTGTCAAGAATTAATAGCCATGCTTTGACACTGGTTCTATATAACATGCAAGAATTAATTTTCCAACCTCAGATGACGGTAATTTATTGCCTTTGATTGTGTGTGTGTGTATGTGTATGTGTGTGTGAATGTGTGTGTGTGTGTGTGTGTGTGTGTATGCGTGTGTGTGTGTGTGTGCACAGAGGTGTGCATTCGATCGCTTTGACCCCAACCGGGGTCATTACACGTGCTACTACTTCTCGTTCACTGGACTCATTTTTCTGTGTGGATTCCCTATTACAAGTGTCTCTCGTCATCATGCAAACCCACTCGACTTATGAGGTACAAGTAATCTGCGTAGCCAAGTCAAGGACGAGAAGTCAACATTTTAGTCCAACTGACCGGTGTAGGGGTTGAACTCGCTACCCCAGCATCAGCCCAACGGAAGTTTAAAAGCAAGCGCCTTCATCCATTCGGCCATACTGACCGCCATTGGCTAGGATAAACCCTGGAGCACGTTCTTCAAGATTACCCTGGTTTAACCAAACAGAGAGGGGGCATCTGGCACACAGGAGCGACCCTTCGAGACAAACTATGTGGGAATAGTGGAAGCTTCAAGCTAACAGTCCTGTTCGTGACCCATACTCGAATAGACGTGTAACAAATGGTAATCGCTGAGGTAAAGGTGGTGGTGGTGGTGATGGTGGTGGTGGTGGTAGTAGTAGTAGTAGTAGTAGTGGTGGTGGTGGTAGTAGTGGTAGTAGTAGTAGTAGTAGTAGGTAAAGTTGGTGGTGGTGGTGGTGGTGGTGGTGGTAGTAGTAGTAGTAGTAGGTAGTAGTAGTACTAGTAGTAGTAGTAGTACTAGGTAGTAGTAGTAGTAGTAGTAGTAGTAGTAGTAGTAGTAGTAGTAGTAGAGTAGTAGTAGTAGTAGTAGTAGTAGTAGTAGTAGTAGTAGTAGTAGTAGTAGTAGTAGTAGTAGTAGTAGTAGTAGTAGTAGTAGTAGTAATAGTAGTAGTAGTAGGAGTACTAGGTAGTAGTTGTCAAGGTCTCACATCCGAGGTTGCGACGCGTTGTCTGTACCAACGCCAGACAACATAACAACACGCAACCCTGAGTAATGTTAAACCCGGCAGGGAGAACGCGGCGTCGTTACCGACGCCCGGATAGGTAGCCACGCACAGCAATTGAGTTCACCCCGTGAACCGTGCAGGGGACACCAGCTGACGTGTGCGTGTAAGCGTGTAGGACGCCAGAACTGGCAGACGGGCTTAGATCGTTGAACGGACAGGTCGCAAGGGAATGCGAGTTGAGTTTGAATCTGCCGTGAGAGCTAGCCTGTATGAGTGGGAGACTGGTTCGAACGCTTGTATAGTTTGACTGTAAGTGAGATTTTTATTGCTTGCATGTATTATTATGTATTGTAGTGATATTGTTCATGCTATAATGATTGTTATGGATTGTCAGTGCGCGATGTTTGTGCGATGATAAATTCGGCGCGTCAATAAAACGTGTGAATAATACTTTCGAATATTCACTTCGTGTGATTTGATAGTTTGATATTACTTCACACTTGCCAGAAAACGAGCTACTTGTCTTGTGTTATGCAAGACTCTGACAAGTGCGAATGTGGTGGCTTTCGTCCGGGTTTTGAATCAAATGCGAACGTATAATTTTTGTGTGTGTGTCCGAGTTTGAAGTGAATGACATACCACATGACATCAATACATCATCTGTCAGTTGTAATATTGATACTACCACTTCACCTTCATCACCAATCACCATTCATGATGTATTACCACCTGTAATTGAATGTACAAATACCAACCTGGCTATGCCAGAACATACATGTAATTGTGTGAATGTAACATCAATGTGTGATGAGAATGATCGTTGTAATGTAGTAAAAGCAGTAACTAGATCTACTGCACAGATGCAAGATCGAATCGATCAAACAGAGGCTTTACAACGAGTAAGTCCTGTTGTAACATCTCCTGAGACAACTAGGGAGACGTTTATAACATCTCAGAAAGCCGATCGATCTCTGCAAAAGTATTTTAAACTTATAGGCCAAGAACATACATGTAATTGTGTGAATGTAACATCAATGTGTGATGAGAATGATCGTTGTAATGTAGTAAACGCAGTAACTAGATCTACTGCACAGATGCAAGATCGAATCGATCAAACAGAGGCTTTACAACGAGTAAGTCCTGTTGTAACATCTCCTGAGACAACTAGGGAGACGTTTATAACATCTCAGAAAGCCGATCGATCTCTGCAAAAGTATTTTAAACTTATAGGCCAAAAGCCAAGAGTAGCAAAGAATGCTCAATGGTACTTTGCTCTCAAGAACGGAATTCTAACACGGTATTACACCAAAGGTTCCAGCACTATAGAACAAACAGTGCTACCGTTAGAAAACCGCAAGCAAGCATTGAACATAGCTCATGACATACCCTTTGCAGGACACATGGCTTATGCTAAAACTAGAGCTAGGTTACTTACTCAATTTTATTGGCCAAAGTTTTGCAACGATACCAAACAGTATTGCAGATCGTGTGACATCTGTCAAAAGCTTGTCAAAAAGGGTAAACACCCACAAGCTGAATTGCAAGTTACTGATTTGGCTAGTAGACCGTTTGAAAAGATCTCGGTCGATATAGTTGGTCCTCTGAACCACATAACATCTAAAGGTAATAGATACATTGTAACACTCATTGATCTATGTACTCGTTGGCCAGAGGCAATTCCAATGAAGAACATAACTTCCAACGACATCATGGAAGTGTTCTTTCATATTTTTGCGAGGGTAGGATTCCCTGATACCATCCTTTCAGATCAGGGTAGCCAATTTATTTCCTCGGCTACACAAGCCTTTACCAAAATGTTGGGTGTTAAACAATGCTTCAACAGTCCATATCACCCACATTCGACCGGTATAGTAGAAAAGATTAATGGCGATATGAAACATATGCTCTCTAAGGTAACCCAAGAACATCCTGAAGATTGGGATACTTATCTGCCTGCCATTTTGTTTGCATATAGGGAAGTGCCCCATTCCAGCACTGGGTTCTCACCATTCGAAATGTTATATGGTGCACAACCACGCGGCCCATTATCTCTGTATGAATCTGTGTTGACTGGAAGTACAACTGTGTCTATACCCATTTCACCATATGAACATGTAACATCATTGCGTGATAGAATTATGAATTCATGTATATTAGCCAAAGAAGCTCTCCAAAAATCAGGAGCTATTTACCGACAATATGCTAACAGAGGAAATAGAACTATTACACTGACGCCAGGACAGGACGTTCTTCTTCTTTTGCCAAGTGATAGACATCTCCTAACTGACTCATGGCAAGGACCGTTCAAAGTGCTACGACAAATTTCGACGGTAGATTACGAGATTGCAGTTAGGGACAAACATAAAATTTTCCATATTAACATGCTCAAACCATATCACCACAGGCAAGACGAACAAGTAGAGACTGCAGCAAGCACTTCCATAGTGGACCAGACGGACGACAACGACACTGACGAGATACCGACACCAGTTCTTGACACAACGACCAACTTACAAGACATTAAGGTAAATCCTAAACTGACTCAGACACAGACTGACAGTTGCAGACAACTGATACAAGACTACAGGACGATCTTTTCGGACAGCCCAGGACAGACAGATTTAGTGCAACATCAACTCATCTTAACATCTGACGTTCCTATTAAGTGTAGACCATATTCCATCCCTATACACTATAAAGAAAAACTTCATCAAGAAATCATTGATTTAGAAACAAATCATATCATTCGACATTCACAATCTCATTTCTGTTCACCAATAGTTTTGGTACGCAAAAAGGACAACACTATTAGACTTTGTGTGGACTATCGTAAGCTCAACAGCATTACACAGTTGGATTTAGAACCAATGAGCAACTGTGAAGACATCTTGACTGAACTATCTGACTCACGTTATTTTACTAAACTTGACATGACAAAAGGCTACTGGCAGATAGCTGTACATCCTGATAGTATACATCTGACTGCATTTGCCACACCTTGGGGTTTATACGAATGGTGTAAACTACCTTTTGGATTAGTAAATGCACCAGCTACCTTCGTCAGAATGACAAGAATTCTTTTGACAGACATTGCTAACATCATTTGGTACATGGACGACATTTGCATACACACAAAGGACATGACAGAGCACATAACAGCACTACAGCAGACATTTGACAGAATTAGACATCATGGACTGACTGTAAAACCTTCCAAAGTGGATATAGCCTTTCAGGAAATTTCATTTTTGGGCTATAAAATCTCAAATGGCTTTATATCAACTGACGATAACATCATGTCCAGAATGTTGAAATTGTCGCTTCCGACAACTAAGAAACAGTTGCGAAGTGTGTTAGGTCTTTTAAACTATTATAGACAGTTTATTCCTCATTTTGCTGAATTGACCAAATGTTTCACTGATCTACTAACAAATAAACACCCCAATGTGATTGTAAACAGTGAATGTTTAAGGCCAGCATTTACGAAAATTCTTTCATATTTTTCTAAATCACCTATTCTGAAATTGCCAAATTTGAATATTACTTTTAGATTAAGATGTGATGCGAGCTCCGTAGCCATTGGAGGTGTGCTTCTCCAAGAACACGACCAAATCTTGTACCCAGTATTTTACGTCTCTCGAAAACTGAACACCAGCGAACGAAATTACAGTACACCGGAACTCGAGGCTCTTGCCGTGGTATTTTCGGTACGTAAACTTTCTAGATTTTTGTTAAGCAAACATTTCATTATTGAAACAGATAATACTCCGCTGACAATTGTTACCAGAGGAACGCCTAGTAACAGTAGGGTGGCAAGATGGTCCCTTCTTCTGCAGGACTATAGCTATGAAGTTAACCATATAAAGGGTTCACAAAACTGTCTTGCAGACCTTTTGTCGAGATGTCCATACAACGAACCTAATACCCAGTCGACACCAGAGCACAGTGCAGAGGGTGTATAAAACTGCAACGTAGATAGTGCTCAGTACTACAGCCAATTGTGACAATGTGTCAGTAACGCTGTGTACACTATTGTGATGGGGAAGATTGTATCTCCCAATGTATATAACTTATGTACATATTGTGATTCTTATTATTATCATGCGAATGAATGCGTATATAATTGTGAGATATGTGAAAGAATTAAATCAGTATTATGTAAACTAATGTGTTGTATAACTGTGAGATATGAGAAAGAATGTAATTATTATTGTAAATAAATATTATAACAACCAGACACTACAGAGAAGTGTCACGGGACAACACTACAGGATCCAAGAAGTTACCAAGCAACTAAAACGTGAGGTAATCCTAAAGTATCCAGACCGAGGTGCCCAAGACGTTTTAACAAGGTACGAAAGATGACTGCGACAGTACAATCCGAGCAGAAGGCGGAAGAGACGATCTAACAGCTGATAGTAACAACTACTACTCCGTTTATAGAAGATCCATCCAGAACGGACCAGCTTTGTTTGAATGACATCACAACACATGTAATAGGACAGCTGTATACTTCCGATTTTTTTGCATATTAATATTAAAAGTATATAAATGTATGACGTTGTATTAAAATGTGATTTAAAATATTTCCATATACGGAATTGTATATGTCGATTTTTTTTAATAGGATGTAATCTCAGCATCGTAACTTGATTGCTTCTTTACAAACGTGACTTTTTGTGCACATTTGTCAATAAGGATCAAATTATGACACTAAGAAATAAATTTCCAATTGTAATTTATGTCTTGTAAACGACGATAAATTATTGTTCCTAAATTTTCTGTATAATAACCAGGGGACATTATTCTAAATTATTGGTGATATGTAAATATGTATTGTAACCATTAACATGTGTGCTTGATAAATAACATGTCAATGTAACATCGTTTAGATATGGACAGTATATTGCCAAAACTGTTGACCTTCATTAGAAACTCTAAACAGAGGTCTGATGGAGGAGTCATCTCGGAGGGAGATGCTCACGGCTTGACCTGATTATTTTAGTATTTTTGTTCTCGGTTGTGAGGTAGGGGCCTGTTTAGCCGATACCTACCGGACTAGCTGGGTCACAGCGAGGTAATGCCCATTAAATAGATTGTACTTGACTGTTGTACTTCATAGTGCAGCATAAGTGGTGTATACATATTGTTGACTATTCACCTGTATATACTTATTATAATTGTTAATGTATAATGTTCGACTTTGACATGTTTAATAACACCTAGATATATATTGTACATGAAAGGAAATCCTTTCATGAAAAAGGGGTGTGGAGAGTGTCAAGGTCTCACATCCGAGGTTGCGACGCGTTGTCTGTACCAACGCCAGACAACATAACAACACGCAACCCTGAGTAATGTTAAACACGGCAGGGAGAACGCGGCGTCGTTACCGACGCCCGGATAGGTAGCCACGCACAGCAATTGAGTTCACCCCGTGAACCGTGCAGGGGACACCAGCTGACGTGTGCGTGTAAGCGTGTAGGACGCCAGAACTGGCAGACGGGCTTAGATCGTTGAACGGACAGGTCGCAAGGGAATGCGAGTTGAGTTTGAATCTGCCGTGAGAGCTAGCCTGTATGACAGTGGGAGACTGGTTCGAACGCTTGTATAGTTTGACTGTAAGTGAGATGTTTATTGCTTGCATGTATTATTATGTATTGTAGTGATATTGTTCATGCTATAATGATTGTTATGGATTGTCAGTGCGCGATGTTTGTGCGATGATAAATGCGGCGCGTCAATAAAACGTGTGAATAATACTTTCGGATATTCACTTCGTGTGATTTGATAGTTTGATATTACTTCACACTTGCCAGAAAACGAGCTACTTGTCTTGTGTTATGCAAGACTCTGACAGTAGTAGTAGTAGTAGCAGCAGCAGCAGCAAGAGCAGCAGTAGTAGAATAAGAAGAAAAGAGGAAGAGGAAGCATAACAACAACAACAATTGCTTAAAATGTTCTTAATTTTTTTTCTTTCAAGGCAGTGTTTGCTTGTCATATTCAGCAATAACAAAGCCACGCTAGAAATCAAATTGAGCGCACTTCTATAGTTTGCAAATAATACGGTGAAATAATTTTAATTGTGGTAGCACAAGCTACAACTTCATTTGCATTGATCGTGACAAGCAGAAGCAGAGGAAAGTTGAAGAGATTAGAGGATATCTAGCAATATAACAACTGGAAGTAATACCCCTCGTACAAATGTGTGGTGGAACGCTTCGGATAATATCCACAATGAATCTCTCATTCTACAACAAAGAAGAATAAAGGAGGAATGAGCAGACAGCCAAATAAAACTTTACGCTCAGCGTTTAAAAATCTATTACACAAAATTTCTTTAGTAGAACAAAGCGACCATAGTCAGAGCTTCTACAACCAGCGTATAATCGCAAATTTATCGCGATTTCTTTTCACCAAAGGAGCTGCAAGGTTGTAATAACAACTTTAAACAGTTTGAAATTAAAAAAAAAAAACCAAATACCGAAAACCAATAATCGGTTAACACATCGTCGGGGAATTTCAGACTGACTGTAGACTTTCGGACAAACGTTTAAACTTGCCAATTGCGTGGTGGAATTTCAGACTAAGGGAAACTTACGAATGTGTGAACTGAATAACGCCTGGTCCAGGAAACCCCTGACCTAACACTACTTGCTGAAAGCAAGAGCAGAAGATCAAAGGCCGACTAACATATAAGGGCCATAATCAAACGTGAGTATAAATTCTATTGTTTGGGATTTTTTCCATTAGATTATTGTAGCATACATCTTGCAAACCACTACATCGCTGACTAAATGTCCCCGCACTACCCTCCAGATAGCAACAGCGCCAACAAACACCACCTTCATAATCAAATTCATAATTGAAGAATTATGTAATTAGCGCCGATAGTTCAGAAGAAGGAGGAAATTTGCATCATCCTAGTTTGGAAACAGAGCGCTGATTTGAAAAGGGAATGACAATATTCTAATTATAGCTGAAAAAGGAGCTCTATCATTGGTCAGGACTCGACATGACGTCAGAGCCCAAGATATGACGGGCTGGAATAAAAATGGAGAAAGACCTGCAGAAGTTCAGTGTGTGCAGAATTAAAATCCTTCAGCAATCGCTCAACTGGAGACGATTCACCGGAACTGACGGCCAGGCATCCTCTACGTAACAATCCATCTGAGGTTTAAGCAGCTTAACAGAGGAAAGAGAGAGAGAGAAGTGCCTATTATGCAGCCAGAGAACTGGGAAAATCAAAGCCTAGTCTGGAGCCTGAAACCTGATTGCGTTATGCTTGAAGAAGACATTTAACTATGTTGAAAGTAAGCACAATGTAATATTAAGTTAGTTATACTCCTTTCCCAGAAAATGATAAGATGGTGTGTTGTAAAAATGTGGTTAGTCCTTAAGAACTTAATTCAAGAGAGACTAAGCTCTACATTCAGATGTCATAGTTCATGGATAATCTGTACACTAGGTTAACCCATAGTGAGGATTTTTTAAGTAATGCAGCTTCTATTAAAGCATAAGCATTATGCCTAGGTTGTGCATTTTTATCCTTAAGCAGTTAAGCTAAGTCAGTAGTGAATTAGGAGTTTGTGATTAATGTAGGATTTAGAAAATTAGAATCCATAGTTTAGTAGTAAGGAACTATCTTAAATGTGCAATCACTAGTTAGGAGGAATTAGTTTAATTCATCCTAGAACCAGTACATGGGCACATTAAATGTTAAATAGTTCCCTATGTGTTATAAAATCATGTGTGTTCTGTGGAAGTATTTATGTGGTGATTCTATTGTGACTTCATCGGTGTTAAATATATGAATTTATCTTTTAACTTATAGATTATGAGTCATATAATTATGCCTATTCATCATCCATGCAAGTGTGTTTATGATTTATGAAGAATGATTGTGGATTGGGTGAAGAGAAGTGACATACAAAGGATGAGTATGATCAATCAATCACTTGATAGTTGGCAATTTGATACCTACTGCCATGTCTACCATGAACTAATTGATAATTTAGTCTGCTTCTCTGCATGACGTCACTCTTTATTCCATATCACTCATGTTACAATTATATGGTTTTGAATTGCGTTTGGTGTATGATGATGAAAAATCTTATGGATGAGTAAGGTAAAGGCATATACCTACATGTTGCAGAGGAGGGAAAATGTCCTCCTCAAAGCATTTGTTTTGGAAGAACTCACCTAAATGTTATACAGGAGATGATGCCATAATGTACTTATATTGTGTATAAGTAAATGCTCATTGCATTTAGGAATGAATTAAAATCCTTAGTATGTGAGGCCTTTTCTTTTAAATGGAAGGATAACTAGGGGAAATAATTATGTAGAAAGGGGAATGGTGAACATGGTTATCAAATTCCGAATCGATCAAGGTATTACTCAACCTGGAGACCATGCGTGACAGGCATGGGCGAAGACAACACTGCTTATCTGGTAGTCTAAACCTTGAGCGCCTTGTAATGGAGGATTGGCTGGAGAGGGACCAGCTATGGAGTTGATAACTGTTGGAGAACACTAAGATTCCCCCCCCCCCCCTGTTTAATTTTCCCTGGGGTCAAAATTCCGTTTATTTATTTTACTTTTTTTCTTTGGGGTTTTACCTTCTTCCATTTCTAATGATCATAGAGATGTATTGATAATATCAGTCGATGTATGTTTTGATACTGGAATTTTAGGTAGTGGTTAGATCCCTCCCGATCCAGGTCTGACTCTTGACGGGAGCAAACTGGCCAGAGAGATGAAGAAGACTATTATGAAAGAAACTACATGCACGAGTTTCAGCTAACCACTGGGGACAGGTAATCATATAGATAAAACAGGGGATCTTTATTTTATACCTGTAAGTGGAGAACCCAATCAACTATCATCCTATCTGGACCAGATCAACACCCTGAGAACTCAAATATATTTAATTTCACTGCACCTTTTTTGCAACTAGGTTCCATAGACTCTAGAGCAGTGTTTCCCAATGTGGGGCCCACGCCCCACAGGGGGGCAATTTGACTGTTAAGGGGGGCAATTCGAAAATGGAAGAAATCGGCTGAATATAACAAAACAGGGAGACTTGAGACTGAAGTTAACTAAATTGGAACCTGACATAAGATCTCTTTGCAGCAAGCATCAATCGCAAGGATCTCACTAAATTTAAATAATAAATAATTACTAATAATTAAAATAATATAGAAAAATCTTTCATTAAAATAATTTTGTACTTGAATTTCAGTTCTCCATTATATGTTTTGAAAATTTACTTACTGTGTTTGCTCAATAATTACCTAATGATTTCTTCCTAAAACCTATCATTCAAGTTTCTTTAGTGAACATTTCAATTTTTGAATATTAAAAATAATGTATATGTTGAGGGGGGGGGGGGGCATGGGGCGGGGGAGGGGGGCAATATGAATTTTAGAAAGGCTTAAGTGGGGCACGGTACAAAAAAGGTTGGGAAACACTGCTCTAGAGTGACTAGACTTGTGTTTACGACCAGTCTTTATACTTGGTTAACTCAACAGAGATATGCATATTATTTAACCCACTTGGGAACTGAGATTTATGTTGTTTTGTTAAAGTGAATGTTTGGGGCATTAATTTTATATATTTATATCATGACCCTTGAAAGAGATTATTGTTTTCTTTAACAGAATGACCTATGCCCCAGTTTGTTACTTATTAAATATGATGAGATTTCATTTCCATTCTTGAGTGTTGATAGAATTCCTTGATTGTTACCGTTATCCTTGTCATTAATTAATATACCTTAGATATTAATTATTTAGCTGAGAGAGACAGCGAGAGTGAAAGAGAGAGAGTGAGAGAGAGAGAGAGAGAGAGAGAGAGAGAGAGAGAGAGAGAGAGAGAGAGAGAGAGAGAGAGAGAGAGAGAGAGAGAGAGAGAGAGGAGAGGCAAGGAAAATCCACAAGATTATTATTATTATCCACCTTGGGGACTTCCTTGGTTCTCTGGAACTCTATTTATGGACTCAAACAATTGAGCCATTGAAGGCTATTATAATTACAACGGGCAGGATCACATTGGGATAGAGGAACTTCAGCTTTCTTCTATCACTTTGAGATTTTCCCTAAACATCCGACAATCCTCTTAGGGAAGAATCGGGTAAAAAGCGATGTTAGATGTACACATCATTTGTCGATAGGTCGTGATTATTATGCTGTTTAGAATTTCTTATGAATGTTATTTTCTAGTAACTATTCAGCCAAGTAGTGACAATCTCTACATTTGATGATTCTCATTTTGTCTGTCCGATGTCTGTCACTTCAATGATATCTATTGTTGTTTTTCATTTTGTTGTATATAGTTGCAATACTATATTTCTTTTATTCTTATTGGTACTGGCACTGGTACTGGCGTGTGTCCGCCAAGAGTGATGATGACCATTCATTTCATTCAGTAGGGTTGAAAGTTTGGAATCGTGAGTTTTAAGATGGTTGGTAAGGCCTATTTTGGCTCAAAATGTTCTTTGACAATGTGGGCAAAGAATGCTTGACGTTCCTGGAGGAGGATCTCCTGCAGTGGTTTTCCTGTCCAGCCTTTTCTTCACAGCTCTTGCAGACCTGGCTGCTTCACACATGACTGCACCCTTGTGTAATGATGCACGCCACGAATTACAATCTTTGGCTGCAGTCTCTCAAGTGTCGTGATGAATTCCAAAAAAGCTTTTAGTGAGATCTCCAGAGTGTCTTTAAAGCGTTTCCTCTGGCCGCATTGGGATAGTTTACCACATAGCAGCTCGCCATAAAACATTCATTTAGGGAGCCTGTGATCTGGCATGTGAGTCAAGTGACCAGCCCAGAAATTGCTGGCTCTTCCTTAGTAGAGTATGGATACTGGACATAGACGCTCTTTCTAGGACTTCAGTGTCTGAGATCTTGTCTTACCATTTAATCTTCAAAAGTTTCCTAAAGCAGACTGTGTGGAAGTGGTTTAATGTCCTGGCGTGTCGCTGGTAAACAGTCAAAGTTTCACAAGCATATAGCTGTGTGGATAATACGACTCCTTTGTAGACTTTCAGCTTTGTTTGCAGGTTTATTTCATTTCTTTCGAACACATTTTTGTACAGTCTGCCAAAGACCTAGCTGGCTTTGGAGATTCTCGCATTCACTTCGTCATCAATTGTGACAGCTCGGTGTAGTTAATCCCCCAGAACTGGCTGGTATATAACTACAGTCTTCTCCAAGTTGATATTGAGCCTAAAGTTGGCACAGGCACACGAGAAAGCTGAGATGGCGTGTTGCATGTCTGCCTCTGAGTTGGCATATAGAGTGCAATCGTCAGCAAACAGGAACTCTCTGACGGTGTCGCTGGTAGTTTTGGTTTTAGCTTTCAGCCTTCTGAGATTGAATACTTCTCCATCCATGCGGTACGTAATGTCTATTCCAATGTCGTTGTTTTCGAAGGCATTCGTCAGCATAGCTGAAAACATGAGGCTGAATAGTGTTGGTGGCAGGACACATCCATCATTGGTGACAGGAAAGGGACCAGATAATTCGCCATTTTCTTGTATTCTTGCCTGCATACCATCACAAAATATCCGCACTATTTGGACAACCTTTAGCGGACAGCCATATTTCGCATAATCTTCCACAGGGCCTCTCTGCTGACTGTATCAAAAGCCTTGGTAAGATAAATGAAAGTGGAGAACGTTTCGGAATTCTGTTCCTGACATTTCTCTTGTAATTGCCTTGCAGCGAAAATCTTGACTGTTCCTCTTTTTTTTTCTGAAGCCACATTGACTCTCAGGAAGAAGACCTTGGTCGAGATGGGCTGTGAGGCGATATTCTTTCTACACAAATAGGAATAATTATGTTATGCATATTGTGTATTATAATCTTGATTTACGGAATGTATATGATGTTTAAAATAGTTACACCAAACACCAGGATAGATGTTTCTTGTGCTATTGGTATGACTAATTTTATTTTTGCATATTGCCTATTGTTGTTATATGCTTCAGTTATAATATGTTACCCCATGGTGAATGCTATACGATATTATCGTAGTTGTGTTTGAAGCGTAAGTGTTGTGGTGTACACATTACCCAAACTATGTAACGGGTATATGGTGTGCGTAGCCATTACAAGTACATGATGACCGTGCGTTCATCGTAACTCACATTAGTCTGACGCAGAGACTAATCACCGGCAATTAAGCATGAAGGGCGGGAACTCTTGTATTAACACCACTGAACATTTATCTGATGAAACAACTTTGGTGAAGGAGTGGTTGAAAGAAACCTTGTGTCTGAATGAGAGACATGGATTTAGGACATTCCATTCCTCATGACGTGACCAGTAAGTTGAAGGTAGTAATTTTAACGACGGGACCTTTTCAACTACAGAAAAGTCTTTATGAACTAACAGAAAAAAAAATTAATTATCTAGAAAGCATGGTCACAACATATGACAGAATAGGCAGAGCAATTGAAATCAGTTGTCAAAAGCAAGTGCGCTCATATATCATCTATCTCCCATACTTAAAAATCCAAATACACCCATGTTTCACGAAACGACAAATAATAAATAACATATTCACACCAATCTTACACTACCAATGTCAAACGTGGACATTATCCAAATCACACGAAAGCAAAATCATCACATGTGAGATGAGATGCTTGAGGAGAGCTGCCAACCTAACTATCCGAGACCGAGTAAGAAATGATGTTATCATTATCAGGCATATAGTGGCATCAGCACCTTGTGCCATATATAAAGAACAGCAGAAGATCAAATGGTTTGGCAATATAGCTAGAATGCAACATCATCAACTACCAGTACTGGCCCTACACCATAGACGATCTGATATGAGAGCAAGATGACGTCATAAAATAAATGAATTGACAACATCAAAGACATTGTACAATCACATGCAATGACACTATCCAGTGCCACCCATGGGGTGTTGGGGTGTCAACTATTCCTCCCCACATCAAAGACATTATACAATTGCATGCAATGACACTATCCAGTGCCACCCATCGGGTGTTGGAGCGTCAACTATTCCTTCCCATGACACCTAACGGCAAAAGTGGAAGATGATAATGATTTTGATGACGTAAATGCCGCGGGAACTTATCACTTAGGTATCCGGAATAACGAAGAGGCTAAATCTTCGCCTGCCATACATGTGTTCTTGGGTTCGAATCGCATCAGAATAGTTTCGAATAAAAAAAAAAAATGAAAACTGAGTTTCCAGATCGGCCCTGCCTACAACGGGAACCTGAAAATGTCCTGGGAAGTAAAGGTGGTAGGAGTGATGTTTGTTCATCAAGAATGATGATGACCATTCATTTCATCCAGTGGGGTTAAAGTATTGGAGCTGTGAGTTCTAAGATGGCTGATGAGGCCTATTTTGGCTCGAAATGTTCTTTGAAATGTGGACAAAGAATGCTTGACGTTTCTGGAGGATGATTTTCTGCAGTGGTTTTTCTGATTTGTCTTTTCTTCACAGCTCTTGCAGTCCTGGTTGCGTCACAAGTGACTGCACCCTTGCGTAATGATGCACGCCACGAATTTCGGTCTCTGGCTGCAGTCTGCCAGGTGTCATGATGAATTCCAAAAGCATTCAGTGAGATTTTCAGTGTCTTTAAAGCGTTTCCTCTGGCCGCATTGGGAGCGTTCACCACAACGCAACTCGCCGTAAAAAATTCGTTTAGGGAGTCTGTGATCTGGCATGCGAGTCAAGTGACCAGCCCAGCGAATCTGATTCTTCATTAGTATAGTGTGGATACTGGGCATGGACGCTCTTTCTAGGACTTCAGTGTCTGGGATCTTGTCTTGCCATTTAATCTTCAGTAACTTCCTAAGGCAGACTGTGTGGAAGTGGTTTAATTTCCTAGCGTGTCGCTGATAAACAGTCCAGTTTTCACAAGCATATAGCAGTGCGGATAATACAACTGCTTTGTAGACTTTCAGCTTTGTTTGCAGGTTTATTCCATTTCTGTCACAAACATTCTTGTACAGTCTGCCAAAGGCCGCGCTGGCCTTGGAGATTCTTGCATTCACTTCGTCATCAATTGTGGCAGCCTGTGACACAGTGCTACCAAGATAGGTGAATTTGTCCACAACACTTAGGCTATGACCATTCGCTTTGATATTCGGCACAGTGTGATTATTCCCTGGAGCTGGCTGGTACATAACTACAGTCTTCTCCAAATTGATATTGAATCCCAAAGTTGGCACAGGCATGTGAGAAAGGTGAAACATTATGTTGCATGTCCGCCTCTGAGTTGGCGTATAGAGCTCAATCATCAGCAAACAGGAGCTCTCTGACAGTTTCGCTGTCAATTTTGGTTTTAGCTTTCAGCCTTCTGAGATTGAATAACTTTCCATCCATGCGGTAGTTGATGTCTATTCCAATGTCGATGTTCTCGAAGGCATTCGTCAACATAGCTGAAAACATGGGGCTGAACAGTGTTGGTGCCAGGACACATCCTTGTTTCACTCCATTGGTGACAGGAAAGGGCTCAGACAGTTCACCATTTTCCTGTACTCTTGCCTGCATGCCATCATGAAATAGCCGCACTATTTGGACAAACTTTCGTTGACAGCCATATTTTGCCATAATCTTCCATAGCCCTTCTCTGCTAACTGTATCAAAAGCCTTGGTAAGGTCATTGAAAGTGGAGAACATTTCGCAGTTCTTTTCCTGACATTTCTCTTGCAGCTGCCTTGCAGCGAAAATCATGTCAACAGTTCCACGTTCTTTTCTGAAGCGACACTGGCTCTCGGGAAGAAGACCTTGATCGAGATGGGCCGTGAGGCGATTGAGAAGAATTCTGGCGAGTATCTTCCCTGCAATTGAAAGCAAGGAGATGCCTCGGTGGTTGTCACAGGATTGGCGGTTTCCTTTTCGTTTGTAAAGGTGGACTATTGACGCGTCCTTGAAATCTTGTGGCATGGTCTCGTTCACCCATATGTTTGTAAAGACTTGGCGAAGCTGCTCGGTTAGGACCGGCCCACCTGCCTTGTATATCTCTGCCGGGATGGAGTCTGGTCCAGGTGCCTTGCCGCTGGAGAGTTGCTGGATGGCTTTGTTAATTCCACTATGGTTGGCAGGTCATCAAGTGTATCATTGATGGGAACTTTAGGAAGGCAGTTAATGATTTCATCACCGAAGAAGGAAGTTGCATTTAAGATGTTGCTGAAATGTTCTGCCCAGCGCTGAAGGATGTCTTTCTCATCGGTGACCAATGTTCCCCTATTTGCACTGAGGAGGGGAGCTGTGCCTGGTGATGTAGGACCATAGACCGCTTTCAGTGAGTCGTAAAAGTTTTTCATATCATGTCTGTCAGCAAGGCCTTGAATTTCATCAGCTTTGCTGCTCAGCCAGGAGTCCCGCATGCGCCGAAGTTTCTGCTGCACTACTCTCTGAATGTTCTTGAAGGCATCTTTTTTGATGTTGACTTCGGGTCATTCAAATGTGCCTTGAGAAGAAGATGTTTCCCGGCCAGCACTTGGTTGATGTCTTCTGAATTTTCATCAAACCAGTTTTTATGCTTTGGGGGGGGGGGGGGGGGGGGGGGGTTGGCCCCAAGATTTCCATAGCAGTGTTGTAAATTATGTCCTTTAGGGCTCTCCACTCTGTGTCTTATCTTGTTTAGCTGCAGCAATGGGCTTGAGGAGGTCTTCCAGCATATTTTCAAACGACAGCTGCATTTTCTTGCTGTTTAGGCGGGTGACATTTAGTTTTTATTTTTTGCATTTTCACCCCTTGAGGACGCTGTGGTGGTTTGATGTGAATGTTTATTTTCGAGATAATGAGACGATGGTCTGTCCAACATTCGGCACCACACATGGATTTTGTGACCCGAACGTCTTGTCTGTCACTCCTCCTGACGATGACATAGTCAATGAGGTGCCAGTGTTTCGATCGATGGTGCATTTACGATGTCCTGTTTCTCATGGGGAGACGGAAAATTGTGTTGGTAATCAGGAGATCGTGTTCGGAACATGTCTGAAGAAGGAGGAGTCCATTGCTGTTGCATTTCCGAGTCCGTGCTTTCCAATAATGCCACTCCAAGAGGTGGTGTCCGTACCTACTCTGGCATTGAAATCCCCAAGGAGTATACGTTTGTGTCCTTTGGGAACAGATGTTAATACATTGTGCAGGTTCTCAGAGAACTTGTTCTTGACATCATCTTCATTGGTCATAGTTGGTGCGTAGACACTCACAATGGTTGTTTCTTCCTTCCATTCAGCAGAGGCAATTTAATGGTCTTGAGCCTGTCGTTTATAGCCTTTGGAAATCCAGCTAGTTTGCCGACCATGGCCGACTTAATAGCAAATCCCACACCGGATTGGCGTCTTTCCTCGCTTTTCCTTCCACTCCATAAAAATGTGTAGCCGGCACCTATTTCACAGATTTGGCCTTCTTCTGCAAGTCGTGTCTCGCTCAAGGCTGCAATGTCGATGATGTACCTGCCCAGCTCTCTCCCAATCAGTGCTGTTCGTCTCTCTGGACCCGACGCGCCATCTCTGTCAAGTAGGGTGCGTACATTCCAAGTTCCGATTGTTAAGGGAAAATGGTTTGCTAATTTAGCTTTACCTGTTTTTTCTTTGTTTGTATGTCGACCGCAGTTTAGGGTACCCACCAACCGAGGGTAGCTGGTTAGGTAGTGATGGAGCAGACAATGTTTAGGGCACCTTTTCTAGCCCCTTCCTCATGCTATGGAGGTGAGCAGTGTGTTCCTATAGAGTCGCTCAGGGGACTGCCGAATCCCATTGCTGCTCCGGTCAGTAGAAGACGACCAAATGGCCTGAGCCGCCTGTGTGCAGGTCTGCGACTACGGCTGCCAGCGTACCCACGCCTGCCGCTTCGCCGCTCACCCATCGCCTCAGGGCTTGAAGGTGATATATGACGTTGGATGAAGAATGACTTGCGCGATGAATTGGATTAAAGTGAGGAAGAGTTGCGCAATTCGTCGACCTCACTCTCTCGCCTGAGTCCATCTGAATCCAATGGCAGGACAAGTCAAGACGACTGGAGACGAATACAGGCGCAGTGGATGACCAGGGCGCTCTACGTGCCTTGCCGTGCTCATTATGTTCCACAACGCTTTGTAGGTAAAACGTCGTCTTATCCGTTGAATCAACAATGATTTCTTCCGCGCAGTCTGCCGGATCCTGTCTTCACATGCTGGGTAGGCATACCCTTGTTTACCTCTTGGTTTGACACCAAATCGGCTACCCGCGCCTGGTTTAGCCAGCCTCTCACAGCTGTTGCCCGGGGGTGGGGGAGGGGGTGGCCGCTGCTGCATGCTGACAGCTACTAGGAGCCACAGGCACGAGCTGGGTGTCAGGCTTGGATCAGTGGGGGACGGGTCCTGAAAAGGACATGAGAGTCATCCTTACCAAAGGTGCTACCAATGCCTGACACCCCGTACCCCCCAATGGAGTGGAATAGTAGGAGTGATACCCACCACATCACCCACACATTACTGTTGAGTCTACATAGACGTAGGTCAAGCTGCATACGCCCAATGCGCTTTTGGCCCGCAAAAGGAACCTTCACTTGCACTTACATAATTTTACATAGAATGCAAAATAACTTGGTACCTATATCTATAGTGCATCCCATAATTTCTAGTAATAATGTCTGCTTCTTGTTTCCAGGTGTCAACCCATTTTATAAAGAATGTTCTGGAGCCGGCCGTTTGTGGTTGTGGAATTGTAGGAATCATTCTGACCATGTTTGTTTTAAGCCGCAAAACGATGTGCACGTCCACTAACTGCTACCTGACCGGTCTTGCCGTGGCGGATCTCTTGTTCCTACTGATACTGTCTGCGCAGATTTACGTCAACAGGACTAGTGACTGCAATTTCCACCTCGGAAGCGTGGCTTTTTTGTTTCAGCAGTACTCCAGTAAGTACACGTTTGTTGTAATTGTAAACAATATAAAATAACACAGAGTAATGCAGCTTTAGAGAACACAACTACGGAAAACACAGAACGTTGCGGCGACTAGCCTTCATCAGCAAATAAATCCATACACAAATCACAATATATAACCACGGAAAAGGCCCTCCAGTGAATACATTAAGGCATACGATCGGGATGAGAAGAATGTAAGGATGAAAAAATTAGAGCAATGAAGAGAAAATGACAATTTGAAGAAAAAAACAACATTGCTACTTATCTCAGAATCCCAGGCTGAGATATTGATATAACTGCCAATACATCTGGACGGGTTTGTATGTTCTATAAGACTCAGGTAAAGGTAAAGATGACTGTTTGCGAAACCAATATAACACGTCAATTACACGTATACAATAGCCCATGGAAAGGGGGCGGGGACGATGGTTGGGGAACTCCGTGGTGATGAGGTCACGCCGTTTACCTAGCGTTAAGAAGGTTGTGCGTTCGTTTTCGGAATGATTTCCGTTCAGTAGTGTAGTTTTGTTTTCTCCCTCGGTGACTCCAAAGGGTCGTGGCAGGAGTTTGTGTTCTGTGCTACGATTTCGGCAGACGGTTAGCTGGTATGCCGAGAGAGACTGATCTAATACTAACCGCTGCAAGGAAGTTGACCCTCTTGCCTTGTAACCCCTTTAGTACTATGTTACGGTATCCGCGGTAGAGTAATGGCTAGACGCTCGCCTGTGGCCTGGTGGATATGAGTTCGAATTAAAAACTATGACCCAGACGTAAATGGGTACGAGGAAATGTTACAGGAAACAAAGCCGGCCAGAGAGAAATGTCGTCACTACAAATGGTATATATCGATACATCAAGACTGAAACCTAGATTAGCAGTTATCTTGTAACTTTTATAAAAATATGCTTTTTGACTTTACAAACAAACAACAACAACAACAACAACAACACACACTGAAAGCGACAAATAAGAATATAATTTTTTTTCCCGCGTTTCCATCTTGTTTCAGGATACTGCGGTCAACACCAACATCTTTCAGCTGTATATTGATTCCTAGGCTAGATTACGCTCATCAGCATGCCACGACTTTCTGAGCGACCGGCTCCATACTCTCATAAGTCACTGGCGCGACTCGAACCCCTTCAGACTCTCGTGCGCTCACGTCAACCACGAGAGTATTCGGGGTTACGGAGAACGCTGCTAACTCCTCAGCCAGGGAGACCGGCAGATATAATGCAGTTTGTATATACCCTTTTGTGTAAATTTTCCGCCTTCTTTTTCTGGTTTCTCTTAGATATTAATGGATTTCGATTGTTTTGCATGTACAGTTATCTTCATGGACATCTTCCAGTACTTGACAGTCGGCATAACGGTCATGCTGGCCGTGGAGCGGTACATTGCAATCTGTCATCCCATGAGAGCAATGACTATCTGTACGGTAAGTGCTTCATGCATGTACTTGAATGATGTTCACGCTTTTTACTAGAGATATCTGTCTATCTGTACGGCAGTAGTTAACTCTTTTTTATGAGAAGTATGTATGACTGCTGGCTTCGTGGCTTAGAGGTTATGACTTTTCTCCGTAATCAC